>JAOVYW010004915.1:20290-30767 GCA_025775045.1 Hiodon tergisus | reverse complement strand
TGCAGGATGACCACCTTGTGTCTTGTTTCAATGCTCACTTTTACCATGGTATATGAATTTATGATTTGAAGGTTAAATTGTCACATTTGTCACACTCTCACCTTTTAGTTTGGTTGTCCTTCGCCCAGTGTAATTACTTCTACAACTGTTTATTTTTCACTTAATCTGTTTGGTTCAATCAGCCCATAATGTCATTGATCATTAGCACCTGATCTTTGTTTAGACATGCGCTGGGCTATATATCTACAAAATAATCAACTAGTGATTGGCCGCTCGTAACTCACCATCTTATACCCCTAACCCTTCAATAGTCTACATAACACACTGATTCAAAAGCTGTGTATATATTTCATAGTGATTTCTATAGGCAAATAAATGTGGTGTCATTGTCAATTTGTATCTTTATCACATGACATGGTTTACTGCAGTTTAAACTGGGTCATTACAGGCTAGTGCCATGATAAATAGGTCTTATTAGGGATCTTTACAGCTTTGCAGTAAAAAATTAAATATTCTACCCATAAGTCCATCTAAATGATCACATCAATGTTGAATGTTGGTGTTTTCCCAGACTTGACCCTGCTGTTCTGCCTGCTCTGGTTGCCATGGGCAAGTGATGATCCCGTTATTGCTGCTTGCAAGCTATCATGCTTCTTTTAATCCTTTGGCTTTTGCTGAAGCAACCTTCTCCACGCTTTGAGTTATAGAAGGATAATTTTTGCACTCAGTCTAAACTGACCTTACAATCGCCAAAATGACATGAAGCCACAATGTGAGTGAATAGCTGCTTTGTGCTTTGTGAGAAAAACAGGATAAATCACATTTCACACAGTCGGATTTCTGAGAAAACGGTGACTTGTAAGCAATGACCTTTTTGAACTTGCTCCGCACTAGGACGAAAAAAGCCCCAGGACTAAATCGTTGTCTTCAATAGACATACTGGCAAATCTGGTAATTATGGTCTTCTTGTTTTCAAACTAAAGGTGCCAATAAGAATTAATTGTGAAAATAGTCGGAAAAGCTTTTTTTAAAGACTAAAGTAAAAGAACAATAAAGAAATAAGCCAACAATCACAACATAAAGTCTGCAAAAATGTTTAAAAAAAAGTTAAATCTCAAATCTATTTCTATTAAGGTAATATCTGTACAGTTTGAAAGTATTAAGATATGAAGTATCAAGTATAAAGATGGTAAGAGTGTCACAGCATTTTCCTTCTAATATTATATATTTTATCCTATTAAGAACTTTTTTATTAAAAGGATTAGTCTTTATTTACAGTCCATGTAAAAGATAGTACGGCTTCTACAACTTATTTACCAGAAAAGGCTAGACACTTTGCAAGGCTAATCTTCCTCTGACCCGCTTCCTCAGCCCCTGATAGGGTCAGGGACATGTCCCATTCAGATGACAGCTGAAGCAATGAGAGTCGCTTCTGCAAAGAGGAACACAAGTCCTGGACTTTGAGCAGCTTGATTGGCCTGGACTTTGAGCAGCTTGATTGGCCTGGACTTTGAGCAGCTTGATTGGCGGGGCAAACCCAATGACCCCGGTGGAGAAAGCCAGCCCAGCCTTTAAAAAAACTGATGCCATTCTCAAGCTTCAGAGGACAGGGAGAGCTGTTCAGGGGCTTTGCAGGATCCTTTCCTGTCTGGAAGGTTCCCTTTAGCGATGTTCCTGAGGCAGACCACGGTGTAGGTGGCCTTCAGACACATTGGTTCAATGTAATATGTCAGCAGGCATTGAACTGAACAAGTAGAAAGTCCTGCTAAGCAAATGTGTCACCGGTGGGGAGGTAACTGCTCGTGCCTTTGGTCCACCAATTTCATACACAACCAAGCCCTGTCGGGGTACAAGTAATTCGTCATCACTTGAGAATCGTCCTGGGGAATAAAAGTGGCCTTTCAACCCCAATGTCTGCCTTTACGAAGATCCAGAGAAGCAAATTAAAAAGAGCAAGGGGAAAAAGGCAATGGCTGCCAATGGCTTGGGCGAAAACGTAGAACCCTAAGTAATAGTGAAATGATTCAAAGAAGGGGAGGTAGGGAAAAACCCTTGGGGTTACATATACCCTAGCTAGCCCAGCAATCTCGCACATATCATACCTGGCATACAAACACCTAGGAGAACCTGAACCTCCAAGTGGCAGGGGACTTTAAATAAACACTCATGGTGTATGATTTTGCTGACACAGACACACACACTGGCACACACTCAGCCATAAAGGGATCATGGGTCAAATGCTGGTTCCAAATTCTGGGTGGAAACAGGAACCCCGCAGGCCACTGCAACAGTGAGGAAATCCGAGACATCCACTGAGAGAGGACCTCGTGTGCAATTAACAGGAAATATAACAGAGACTTGAAAACTGTTGAGAAAGGCCTTCGATTCCGAGCGAGCACGCAAGCTGCATACCCTAAATGCTGGACATAAAAAATGTATTTGTACTTGCTCATTTTATTGTTTTATTGTGTATGTTCCAATAGCCAATATAACCACCGGTTTCCAATTACTCTGCTGGAAAATATTATAAATATTTTAAGAGTTTAAAAAAGAAAAAGATATATAAATTAAAAATTACAAATTACAAATCACTAAGGCAATAGTGAAGACAACTGTGATGACAACCTAACATAAGAGTTTTTGTAAGAGTTATTGAAACAGATCTCCGTTAAAAACTTTGCATATACCCATTGCTTTAGGCACAGTGGCGTTAATAATACTGATTAAAAGCATGTTTTGTATTATATATTTATTCCCTTCTAACTCTTTTCAACACAAGACTTTATCAAACCAAACGAGAAAAAAATCACAGCACCCAGGTATCACGCTTCCATTATAAAATAAATGAGAATATTTCTGTGTAGATTTATTTTTTGTTACACTGTGGATCAGAGGGAAAAAGTGCATTTACAATGCGTCCTTGAGGATTCATTTTCTATAAAAGGGAAGGTTTCAGAGAAGCTACCACAGGCCTGGGGTTTTGACAGAGACAAACCATTTGTCTTTTTTTTTTAATTCACCCAGAAGCCCTTGGGGCTAGTAGCACGCCCACAGATGCCAACAACTAGGAACCGCCATTGCAGACAGTGTGTCAGAAAAAGTTTTCTTTTGATGACTTTTCAGTATTTTGTAAGATAATTTGATTCATTTGTTTCAGCTTGTGCCCTATCCTGGTCTCAGGGGCAGAGCAACTATAACTTAAACTATAACTGTCGAGCCTTTTACCTGATTTGGGAATAGACTTAAACTTATATTCTTTTCCCCACACCCTACCTGGACCTCATCAACACAGATTCACCCCCCTAATACAAATTGGTTTCCAATCATTTTTTAAATGATTGGTTTTTGTACCTAACTTTGTCGCACACGAGAACCACAACGGCACTTCATCTCACGCTATGAAGCACTGCTTAATACTATTACATGGTCAGTAATGGTAATGTACTGTTCACTTTTATGGTATCTAACAAAGGTGTTTTTCCTTGATGTCCCTAGCCAAGTTGCTTTGGACAAGAGTTTCTGCCAAATGCATGGATGTACATTTAAATTAAGAATCCCTAAGGCCAAACAATTATATGTGAACTATTTAGTAGAACATATTTATTACAGTCTCAAATTCCGTATTATTAGCAGTAATGCAGCTGAAAATGATAACAAATATACTGCTTAGAGCAGATAACTCTTTGCTTGGAAATATTAAACTATTGTGTCACCACTCAACAGAAAAAAAAATATTCTAAGTTTATATTTTAGGGGGGTGGAATAGACTTCAGTTTAGTGTTTGTGTGTCTGTGTTAACAATACAGATAGCAAAATCCAGGGCCTTGGAATGAGTTCTGCTATAATCGCGACTGCATATCTATGTATTCCTGGAAAGACATCACAGTCCGAACATACCCTGGAGCTGCTAGCATTGTAGCGAATAACCCTCCGACTCTCGGAACTGCGGCATGTACAGATAAGTGAGCAGAGATAGGGTCTTTGATCTGAGCAAGTTGTCCCCCACAGAGCTCATTGCAGGTAAGCAGTGACTGCCATACATATTCAACCAGAATAAAACCCACAGGGTTTACATAATCTACATAATCATTCACACAAACAGAAGAACACACAGACACACACAAACTTACACTCATCATGTTTGTACGCGCCACAGTGCTATGGTTTTGAGCAATGCACTGGTACTGAAAAAGCTAAAGTTTACATTCACTAAGTGCTGCCCCGTTAAGAGCCGTACTTGTGGGATCACACGCGTCATCTGAATGTCAACAACACTCTTAAAGGACAGATATCACTGCTGTGCCTTTTAACACATCCCTCGTGCCATACTGCACGGTTAGTCTGAAAAGATAAAACAATCTATGTTTAAAGCTTGTAGAGACATCCAAAAATCTAAGCCGTCTACTTTGTTCAGAAATAACTTGATTAAAACAACCCCACAGAAGTACGGCAAGGAAACACCAGGGATTTCTGAGTGAAAGTAAAAGTTATTGGGCTGAACGGAATAGAGGTTGTATAAACCGATTCAACAGCATATTATCACTGGCTGCTCTACGACAACAAGCTGAAACTATGCAGATGAATTAGTCTATGGGATGGAATAAATGTACAAAATCATCCTAGCTTTCAAATATAAAGCAATGCCCTACAATGCTGTGAAACAAAAATTCCCCCCCAAAGTTAACATAAACAAAGCCTTGTTTTCAATCGGGCACTTGAGGAACTTGAGCAGAAAGCCAAACAGTTATTATTATTCAAAATAAGAATAAACACATTATTCAAATAAATCTGGGCAGGAAATGTATGCAAATGTATGCATGGCTGGTGTTTGTTTGCCGGGGGGGAAAAAATGGTTATAGTTACAGAAATAATTGATCTATAGCTGCTCATTTTTCACCTGGTTTTAGGTTCAGATTGAACATCTGTCCAAACGATTTTTGTCTTCCAAAGTTTTAACCGCAGCTTGGGGTTGAGATAAAGCTAAGCTTTTCGGGTATTTTTTTAGAGGCTTTGTATTGAAACTGCTGTTTGCAGACATCCGTTTACTCGCCTTCCTCATTAGGCCACAACCTACTTATCTCAGAGTCAGCGAGTGCTCGATCGCACAACGATCGACTGCAGACCGTCGAGCAGGATGAGGCGGCGACCGTCTTACCTGCTACCAACGTGGGAGGAAGAGGGGCTGTGTCCGGGATTCAGGGGTCGGCGTGCACACATTTACTGCAGGAGCCGGAAGCACCACTTGCAGAGGCTGGTGATTTGGAGACAAATGACACAGAAAGGATACGTCCGGGGACCACAGGTTTACGGTTAACCAGGGCGAATGACAAATCCGTCCGCAGGAACACCATCGATGCCTTGATGAGATTTTGGCCAAAACGAAACGTAGACCCTGTCATTATTTCGTCACCTGAAACAAACAGACAGATTGAAAATGTATTTTTTTCATACAGCTGCCTGAGTTTTGTAACGGCAATATCCATTTACTCTGAAAAATTGTTATGAAGTTTCTATAAAACCGCTACCGATCACAGCAATCATTGCAAAGAAGACAGGGACTAACAGCCTACCATTAATAGGTTCATGCTCACGTGCACAAAGTATTAATGTACCTATCATGGCAGGCAAGAATGGAATCTACCAACAGGCTCTTTGTGGCTCTCTTACCGGAGGCAAATCTCAATACTCTACATACTGAACGCTATATCCGAGGCCTTTCACGCGCCTGGGAAGCTTTCGTTCACACTTTCCCTCCATGACGACCATTTATGTCACGTGCAAAGCGTATATGATTGTCAGCGCACTTATTCTATCCAATTAATACAGCCTTGTCTACCCAGGAAAAGTTCATACGAGTGAAACAAACAGGGCAGGACTGTCCAACTGCCCTTTGCAACAGAAACACGAGTCCAGTCCTGCAGCCCCACCAACCGCATGAAAAACTTTGTTTTTCCAGTGCCGGATCAATTCAATCTGAAAGGCATTTGCCCTAAGCAGTTCTAACCACCAAGCCAAAAAAGCAGAGCAATTGGAATATAGACATATAGAATAGCAGCTGTAGGACAAAAAAAACACACACACACAAACACACACACACACAAGTATATCCTCTTAAAGCTGCAAATTGGCGTATTACCATGACCAATTCCCTTCCATTTAATTACACATAATGACTCTAAGAGGTCTTTGTGAATGAATTATCATAATGGGGTTAAATTGGGCCGAAACGATTACATGGCGCCTGGCTCGTCGGGCTCTGCGGCCCAGGTGAAAGAGGAGCTGGGGTCTGGAGCCGGGAGATAATGAGGTTTCGGTTCCTTTCCCTGCTCCTCTGTCACTGTGGAAGCACCGCCACCCTAAACCGCGCTGTAGCGTGAAGTGCTCGCTGAGCACGGGCAGCCTGGTGAGAAAATGACTGCAATTGGACTGTGTCCCGGAAGACCCAGGAGCACACACCAGCTGTCTCAAGCCTTAGCGTGAACATTCCGCATTATGTCCCACTATTCCGCAATTAAGGAGTTGGAATACTGCAGCTACGATTAGGGCCCGTTGTGACGAACGGACGAATGTGCCGTTCTTATCAGGATGAATTCACTGCAACCGCTAGGTCTAAAATAGCCAATCGTCCCATTGGCACACCGGCAACAGATTGCAAAGCAAACATATGTAAGCTTGCAAGCCTCTCTTGTATGACAGAACTATTATCATAAGTACCTTGCCACTACAATGTGAAATGCTTTTCAGGTATTTTATATATATACACACACACACACACACACACACAGTATATACATTTTAGAGGTCACATGTTGATTCCTTATCTTAACCTTGAATACCCTGATTGAAGCACTGCTGTGTAATCAGTAGGATGCAGCAGGGCAGTTGACAGCACCTGATAGGTCTCTCCCTCCAGATGATATAATCCTCTGGCAAACCCATATGCAGGCGAAGGGTTAGAAGGTTTCCCTCAGTCTGGGAATTCATTCCCAAAGTAATCACTGAGAAAATCAACTGGCATGAATTTTCATTGGAATAATAATAAATGAAATAAAAGCTGTGTATTCCGCCTTCTAAGCTGATTGACGTTTATAATACCATGCGAATATCACGCCTCTGGAAACCCTTGGAAAGTGACGCAAAATAAATTCATTTCACATAGCAATGCGCATATGAAGCTACTGATATTGCCTGAATATATAAAAAAGTTAATGGAGCAATATTTCTAGCCACCCGAGCTTGTTTAAAAAACATAAGACCCCCTTGCAGAAATGAAACTGCAGACTCCAAATATGAAACTATTAATTAGGAATTTAGCTTGCCTTATGCAAGTACAATGCCTTCCCAGTCCAGTGAAGCCGTTTTCTCGTGTTTGCGTCTGTGTGTTATCAGTGTGCTTCTTCTCCTGTCCACTAATATCCCCCGGACATTGTTTAATCCGTCCAGCTGTGTCTGATCTGTTAAGCCAAAAGGCCAACTCAATCACCAAGAACCACGGCTTCCCTTGTTGCCCTGTAAATGGCTATCGATTAAAATGGGAGGCGCGTGGCTGAATTGCATTCAGGTCTTCATTAAAAATAAATAAATAAAAAAAATGTTTAAAATGCCATCTCAAAAGTGGTTTTCTGACGGCCGGTTTGTGAGCAGACAACCTGAAAAGAAAGGAAACGCTATTGAAACTGAATATGCACATCCCAGTTTATCCAAGTTTACGATGATGAAAATACTAGCCTTCAAATGCACATCGCTGTAAATATCAATTGTAAGAATTAAGACTTATACAAATATACAGTATCAATATTAATGTGACGTAGGAATGAAAAATGTTGGTAAGCCTATGTGTCCAGATCCTTTAAGAATGCAGTCTTCAAAAGGTATATTTACACAATATTCCGTTAGTTACAGAAATGCATTGTAAGTTTGTATGTGGTGCGAAGAACTCAAGTTTGTACTCCCAGTTGTGCCATTTCTGAGCTACATTTTGTTTCTGATTAAAGTGCTTAGGTTTGTTGAGTGCTGAAGTGACGCTGCTGTGCGATTAAACTGTGACTTTGTTTCTCTGCACCAGTAAAATAGAGCACCGAAAAGGACCGTGCTCAAATTCATTTAAGTGACGATCGTTCAGTGGGTTTGCTGAGGACTGCCTTTACTCCTCCACTCCCAATCCTAAAGAGCTCCACCAGTTTAGCAATCTAAATCAGTATCAATAACATGGGGAGGGTGTGGAAGTACAACTAGTCTCTGCCAATACTATTCGCCCTTAAGCCACCTGTCTCTTATCCACACACGGGAGGTTCAGCGCCAACTGAGGACTCTTGACATCACCGCAAGCCTGAAGGTGTCTGGGATGCCAATAGGAGACGCTTGTTAGCGACAAGCAGAAACAAACCCAGCCCGGACACCGCTCTGCCAATTGTGGGCTGCCACTGTGCCCTCCTGGTCAGCTAACAGCTAACTCCTGCTCACAGGGCTCAGTCTGCTCGGGAGAGCGCCTTAAGCAACTGAGCTGCGCGGGAGGCCTCAATCATTAAACTCATTAAACTATTAAGACTAATATTTTAAGAGGTAAACTTAAAAACAAATACGCTTCACCGGTAAGTCACTCCTGAAGTTGTCTTGTCCTGCGTAGATACAAAGAAATTGGTTTCATAAAACGAAAGGGCGACTGAGATTATCACAAATAATTTGAAATGGCATGACTACCCCGTGTCCTGTGTCAGACAAGCCAGGGTGAACATGTCACAAAAACGCTGTCAGAGGTAGGCTCAGGCCGGGAGCAGTTTAAATGATAGCTGGGGCACTATAATCTAAATTGCTTTTCAAAGCACAACAAGCACTCAGCGTGTGAAACTGAGAGTGAGAGTTCACTTTCATATCTCGCCTTTGCAGCGCCATGTACAGTAGTGTGATTCACAAGAAGTGATAGGCCCAGGTATTTATGAAAACTTTTTTTTTTTTAATGATTCCGTTTATTCTGTGTCAGCAAAATCAATTTGGATAAGTTATTTTTATATATATATATATATATAATATATATATATATACACACTTCACAGACTTAAGTGTTTCAGAAATGGCATTTATAGTTGTTCTCTGTCATCCTAATTAAATATACGTTTGTACAGTCTTCTCATTAAATTTTTCAATAGACTGAGTGTGAAGTAAACACAGTGCCATATGCCAGCTGAAATGAATAAACCACCAGTGAGAGAAACTTTCTCATATACCGGATAAAATTAATGAGCTGACAAAAAGTTTGACAGCGGGATAGTCAGTTTCTCTGTGTTTAAGAGAGCAGTGGCGAGATACTATTCCATCAACTAAAGTGTGATAATATTCCCGAGAAGAAGAGAGCTTTAAAGCACAGAGCCCAGGAGGCGATGCCTCGAGGTCCTGTGAGAGGGACTTACATGAAGAGAAATTCCTAAAAATAACATGCCTAATGATATTACGTTGGGAAAAGGACGGCAGTGTGGAAAATGACTGGTAGTGTGACAATCACAATGAAATCTATTCTATGCACGCTACTTGTGGCATCCACCGTACGCCGAATGGTCCACGGTGCTATAAGAACACCCCAATAATAATTACAAGACTCATTTGATTTTATTGTATACGATAAATGTTTGTACAATTTATACTGTCATATCAATACAATCACGGCCAGTTAACAGTGAGATCCGGGGCCGTAGCTACCATTGAGGATCTCAGTGTTTTTTCTCCTATAAATAAAATTATAAACAACAAAGGATCTATTATGGGAGACAATGGGAGATCTGCTGCTTGCTCCGGTTCGGTTCCCTTGGCTGTTCCCCGTATCCAGATTAATGAAAACTGAAACGTCCGTGGCGAGTCACGTCTTCATGCACATGACTATCTCATCTACAATGCCAGGGTTGGTAGATTCGGTAGCCGAGCAGAGCGAACAAAGCATGGCAGCCGGCAGCAAAGCTAGACAACTCTTCGGAACAGGTAGACACTGTCTGTAAGCACATCGTACCACTTGATTTCAAGACAACTTTCAATCTCTGTATCTCTGTTTTTGCATGTCGACAGGTTTGCGCAGAAATGCAGTTTTTTCCAGGATCGCTGGTAATATATTTTGGGCCTATAATAATACAATAATAATAATTAAAATATCGATTTGAAATTCAACCCACAAAAAATGCACCCCCCCGGCTATGACCCTGGCTAGTTATTCATTATCATACTTATCATACAAACCCACACACAGAATCCCCACCAAGACTTCTTAAGTTTAGGAGGATTCTACATAACCTTTCTCGACCTTTTACTTTTATGCGACTGTTATAATTGCCCCCCGGGTGTGTCGTATAAAACACGGGAACCGTTAATAACGAGGACTCGCGCCCAGTGGGACTGGATTGAAGCACGCCCGTTGCTTGTGGGCGGACTGGAGCAAACAATTTCCTTCCCCACAGGGTTAATGCTGGGTTTCCCTCCGCTACGGGCAGACAAT
>JAOVYW010004915.1:7960-20190 GCA_025775045.1 Hiodon tergisus | reverse complement strand
GTCTTCCCAGCAGTCTGAGGCCTGGCGGAGTCCGCCTCAAAGAGAAACAGAGAAGTATGAAAATCAATTGAAACGGCTAATTATGTCACGGCGACGCGCTACGGACGCTTGCGCTCTGCGATAAAGGGAACCGTTTCACCTAGAAAAGACTGGGAAAGCGCCAGAACAGGAACTGAATAACGAACAGTGAGTTTTAATTAAAATGGCCTTACAGTGAGAAGGCCCAGGTACGTTATCTATAAACCTTTACAGGAAGAAAAAAAAAATCTTATTTAGATTCAATTTTCTGATCAACAGTTGCTAAACAGTAAATCTGTCAAGGCCTCTTCCAAGTTATCTCCTTTTCATCTACTACTCTAAACAGTCCTATAAAATGAAATGGCTAACCACAGTGCGAGATTTGTACAGTATATCCAAACAACAAGCGACAAGTGCTATTTTTTTTAAACAAACTAAAAGGAAATGCTTTTATCTAGTAAAATGTTTAAATCGATCCATTTTTATAAATGATCAAATGCTACCCAGCATTCAATTGCACGGATGATCACCAAGACCTCCATTTAAGAAAGACAAACCATTTCTTAACAAGTAGTCTGCCAAAAACCTGCTGAGATTAGCAGGAAGAGGTTAATCAATAAGCACTTTGTTCAGTGAAAGCGCGTGACTGTGCCTTTGATTCTTCTATAATGGAAAAAGACTCAATTATACCCATCAGGTTATGGATATGGACATGTCTGAAGATCCTGGACTGGAAGAAACACACTGCAGAAAAGAGCAAACACTTTGTGTGTGCACATTTGACGAACACTTCTACTTCCTCCTTACACTTTACAATCAGCACACTGGGATTAATAGATATATCTCCTTTTTTTTTGGAGGGTGGGGGGGGGATAACTCTAATTCAGAAAAATAGAACACAGAAATCAGCATATAACTCCTATGACATAAGGTCACTGAGAAAGTTGAGGTTCAAAGTGAACAAATTTCACTTCAAGCACAAGCGACCGATTGTCCACAACTGTTATATTCTTTGGTTTATAAGTCATGTTAGAAGACTGGTTCAGGTATATGTCAGTGGATAATTTATTGTGGATATTATATTACTATTCCCATCTTGTTAATAATATAATATTTTCCATGCTTAAAATTACTAAAAAGTTATTTTTACCAAGGTACCTTTGGGCTAAAGCAAGCGATCTCCAGGAATCAGTCACAACAATTGAAAAACTATGCTGGTCTGCTGCCAAAAACCACCATGCACCACCACCCAGCTCACGAAACACCGCAGGACTAAATCACACCGTCTTCAAAGAACTGGCGGAAAAAAAAGAAGAGATTTTTCTTCTTCGTGTGAAAGACGGGCATACCCGAAACAAGACGGTACTGATACAAAGAGTTCATGTAAAAGGAGGCGACTGGCTTTCTCAAAGGAAACCGGCCAGACGCTTTCCTCCTCCGAGGCACCCTCCGGCGCGGGGAGAGGGTGCACATCATCACCTGAAAGTGACTGCTCGCTGTGGCATTTCCAACGAGGACAGAGATCTGCCTGCGTTTTAAGTCACAATGGCGCCGCGCCGCCGGCGGTGAAGCAGAAAATCGGCATTTAACACAGAGACCGCAGACAGGAATTAAAACCTACCCCGTGCTCAAGTCGGGGGCGTGATATCGTGTTGTCCGGCTGTGGAAAATCTCATTGTGGCAACAATAAACTTCCCCTCCGCTGTGAAGTCTGTTTTCAGACCACCTCTTGCAGCGTGAGCGTCTGCATACTGAACACGTTACTAATCCTTCCTTTAAAAATGAAAAAAATGTTATAGTTATATATTATTTACTGAATATAATCTGTTTATACGGTTCCATTCATTAACACTTCTATTTTGCCCGCTGAGGCATTTAGATGCAGTTAGCCTGCTAATGGTCTCTATTCCAGCAATGGCTGCATATCAAGCTTGATATTAGGCAGTGACAGTTTCACTGGAAAAACGCAACACCTGTTGACCACGAAAGTGGAATTCAGTGACTTCAGCAGCTCAGTATGATTTTAACTTCAAAACACATCTAAAAGCAGAAGAATATCTCCACAAGTTAATGATTCCGACCGCAAGTTCTTCGGCCGGACGCACCTTTGGACTGTCCCTCCCCTCAAATGAACCTCGCCAAATCGAATAAAATCAAATCAAGTTCACGAAGATGCCTACGGGATCGCAGTTTGGCCTTCGGTGTTAAGTAGGCCAAGTAAGATTTACAAATATCTGTAAAATTGGTTTTCTGCTGAGATTACTGATTTATCATTCGTTTAGTTCTCAATCGCACATTTTACACACACTGATAGTGTGAATACAAGTCAAGAGTTATTTTGTCTACAATGATTTAGTTGGCAATTAACAGACATGACCAGAAGTTGTTTACAAAGCAGCCTTCACACGTGCACAAAAAGCAAATAAACAAATCTATTTATAAGGTTAAGAATAAGCCTAACACAGCAGAAGACACAACCGAAAGTTAGGAATAGGTGATAGATCAAATTTGACCGTGTACATAAATCGTTACCATAACATGCACTGTCAGCACGCTATCTCCAGGAAAAGTTACAGAACCTGGAAACAAGATTAGCTGGAGAAGAAACAGAGGGGAACAGGGTCAGCTAAACGAACCCCGGGCGGAGATGCCTCCAGCAAAATAGTTGTGTTAACGTCACAGCGGGGGGGGGGGGGGGTTCATCAGCCCATTGATTACTTTGTCTCAGTAGCCCTTGCCATGATTGAAGGCTGGGTATTACGTGCGTTGTATTTCAGCACGGAAAACCCTTCTGCCCCAGGCCAGATTCTTTGGAATGTACAGCGCAAAAATTATACTGTTCTACTTTTAGTTTACTTTGATAGTCATACTTAAGCACTGCACACTCACACACTCAATAATGAGGTTTGAATGGCTTTGTGGAGCTCCTTTCTTATGAATTTGCCGATGACGTTTGCCTGATCCTGACGTAAATTGACTTTGTTTAAAACAGCCATTAGTGGTCAGCGGGCCTTATAACTCCTCATCGGTCCGATGACCTTTTACAATGAGAAGCATGTCCATCGGCGAGCCAGCACATGGAGATATGTGTTATGACCTAGGGTGCCAGAAAACAGTAAACAAAAGTAGAAAGATTAAGATATTTGCACAGACCATAACTTTCGAGTCAATAACAAAGTCTGCTTTTCACAGACACTTTCTTTTACAAACAGAAAGAGTTGTTCATAGTAATTTAAAGATGACTAAATGACAGCTTAAACTAAAACGCCTGTACCCCCGTCTCTGGTATTAGGGGGTCAATGTCCACCCACTCACAAGACCACACCCGATTTTCCATCAAGTACGTGGAAATTACGTCTTAAAAGGCTCAAAGCACAATTTCTCTGCGCGGATCTGTCTTTCCACACCCCACTGGACTGCGACTGCAACGGCAACGACGTCCGACTGGTGGGAGGTTAGGTGGATGACACAGATCTACAATCAAATATGACAAATCTGGCTGAATAGTTCAAGAGTTAATTAATTAAATGGGTTAAAGCACTTTGTGTTTTTAAGTCCTCAATAAGAGGACTAGACTGATCACCCCATGCTACCGGAAGTCCTTCCTACCATCAGCCATCAGACGTCACAATGCTGAACTGTGAGCCAGAACACTGGTCTCTACTAGCCAGGAATCATTTACCTGCTCTGCACTCTGCTTTTTGCACTGTTCATTTGCACTGTTCATTTGCACTGTTCATTTGCACTTCCACCGTACAATTGTGTCCTGTGTGTATGTGTTACTTGTTGTGATTTATTTATTATATGTTCTGTAGTATCGCAATTCCCCCATGGGGGATAAATAAAGTACTACTACTACTACTATTACTAATAAATAAGTCACTACACCTTTATATTTCAGATAGGGAAGCGCAGTTAGTTCATAAGGATTTCAATATATTTCAGGTTCAGCCTTGGTGATTAATCAAGTTAAAATATGATTACATCGTTGAAAAGGCTGATTTTGCTGAAAGGATGTTATGATCTAATGTTGTAAAGAATAGCATCTGTAGATCTGCATATCTCCCTTTCACCGTGCCAGACATGCAAAACAGTTTGTCGGAGACATTAAATTATTTGATTGGGCCCTACTAGATTTACATACCTTGGTCTGCCACAACTGGGGGAAAAGATTGTGCCCGGAAATCGATAAAACATTTCACCATGTCACATGTGCCCTCTCTTTTTCCTTAGAAAATCCAAACTATAAAATTTACATGGCACTTTGAATTTCCCATTAGAATACACATCATGGCATTTTTAAATACAACAAACAGGAATAAAACCAATTAATTTCTCATGCATTTTAAGTGTCTCCACGTTGCATTGGTATCATCAATGGCCAGCCGGGTTAAGATCGTTTGGCATATGTTCCGCGTGAAAGGACGCGAGCGTTCCTTAGCATTCTTCCCCGTTGGTGTTGCATTCATCAACATCATCAGGAAAGGGTAAATTATGCAAAAGAAGCTAACGCCACATAATTGCCGTTGTTCTTACCCTATCTGCTCGGTGCAGAGCTTTTAACTTGTTGAAAGAGGTGGCCCAGGGTGAGGTCCATATTTGCGTTTGTATCCGCGCTCCAATTCAGATTTTGATGTAAATTTCTTTCATGCAGATCCGGAACCCGGAGGCAGGCCTGACCACGGTCCCCGGAGGGGCGGCGGTCAAACAAATTAAAAGCAGTTAGAAACACTGCAGTCGAGGTGGGGAAAGGAAATAGGCTTCACACTGTGTCGCCACTGCAGGAGAGTGGTCAACGTCGGCAGGAGATCACACAGAACTTCACCTGTTTCTCTGGCGTGCAAGGGCACACGGGCCCCTCTGCCACAAGGCTGGCTTAGCTTTCAATTCGGTCTGTGTCATTTAGAGTATGGGGAGAAATTTATCCAAGAAAACCATTTCAAAAATGTATTTCTCCCCTGCAATGTCCGTTGCATTCTTTCATGGAGATGAATGCGAAGGAAAATGATTAACGACCCTTGACATTGGAATTTAAAACGCCCTTCATGCAAATCCATCGCTCTGGCCATGGTTTGTATTTCAATGCTAGAGCGGGAATTAGAATTGCAAAACAAGGTAAAGGGATACAGGGAAATTACACAGAGGGAAGTGGTATCTGAGAGCAGGGGGGGAAGAGAACGTGTACAATTAAACATCGACATAATGGGGCTACGCTCCAGAGTCTCTCACATTTCTCCTCTAATTAATAACTGTGCTTCAAGTCAAGCTTTGATTTAGAAATGCCATTTTCAAAACAATCTGACCCACCCTGGGACTATCTAGTCAAATGTCCTGGATCATTGTTCCTTACACATTTCACAGAGCACGCAGAATAAATCTGATCACTTTGTTTAGGGGAAAGCGAGAGAGATCGACGTTAACAGAAATATAATCACAGTAAATACGATTTCAATGCCCAATTGGATCTCACATTATGAGAGATTTCGGTGGTTACCTGAAAGCAGCTGAGCAAACACGTAACATAAACACAATTAACCATGCTGACTCTGGCCCTAATCAATTCTTTAATCCCGCTCTACTTGTCCTTTAGTGGCGTGAACATCAGAGATCAACAGCAATAACAATAAGCCAATAACCTTGGTTAGAGGCCCAGAGAGACATTGCACACAACACTCGCATTCTGAAAGTAATAAGATAATTCCGCCTATGTGTAACGTTATTAAAACAGACTATAGTAACCACTTGCTTAGTGACACCGGGGCTCGGATTTTTTCCCTTTGGAAGCCTGAGCGTACTCAATAGATCGGTAGTCCAATGAATAAACCAACAAAGATAAGCCCACATTGATTTCATTCATTAAGACTGCACCATCTTTGGTGTAAGTCTAGTTATACTTTCAAGTGGGAAATGTCCAGTAAGCACAAGACTGAAAGGAAAAGGAAACTAATGAATTAGAGTTAGATTTTAGTAAACTGGAAAATCAGATGAAGACGTGCTCCAAACACAGGCTATTTCCCCCCCTCTTAGATTTTGATCACAGGCCCATAACGAGGAATACAAATTTATTTATTTTTTTTTCAGAAAGAAAAGAGTTGCACTACTATAGACACCCTAAGAGACTTGAGCAGTGAACAACTTAATCTGAAGCAGTAAAGCTACTATGTCCACATCAAAGCACATTATTAAAAAGTCCACTCCAGACCGAAGCAGAATGCCAATATTGTGAAGAGTTGGACATCAGTGATGTCTCTTCTAAAAAAGGAGGCATCTGTCATTTTCCTACCACTATCGTTGTCTAGGACAAGCAGTAGCCATGTGTATTTTAGAGTCCCAAGTGCTGCAGGTATTACAACGGACCCATGAGCACGTGTTTCATTTCTCAACGTGTAATTACTGTAATTGCTGTAGCGTTTCACCTGTGGGAAAGCAGCACCCTTAACTATTTTGACTGAATCAGGTAAAGCACAAGGCAAAAATAATTCAGGGGATACAAGTCTTAGGATGCCTTTACAAATGTCAAGCTCATGAAGTAGAGAACAGATGGGCGATTCCGGCGTTGTTAACATAATGACGCTGCCCACAGCATTGCGCAAGACTGCCAAAACAGGCCAACCCTACCCCTAACTGCCACATCAGGGCGGGGTTTAACATGGAATTTGACGTGGGTCGCATGCAAATGGAAATCACCCAGTTCGGCACAGCGCGCCCAGTTCGGCACAGCGCGCCCAGTTCGGCACAGCGCGCCCAGTTCGGCACAGCGCGCCCAGTTCGGCACAGCGCGCCCCTGAGACTCTAGTCCTTCCTCGATGGCTTGCACCAAGCCAATGACAAAACCCAAAGACTTATAAGACTTATAAGACTCTGAATTATTCCAGCCTAGTAAATCATTTATCAGGTGTTGCATGGAGACCAATTACCATCCGAGTGTATAGTTTCGCAGGCAAGAGGGTTGTTATCACAGCGGAGAAACAAATCCCTGTGCCCCTGCCATGTGAGAACAGCCGTAGAAATCTCTTATGGGCGACAGAGCTCTAGTTACACACATTTCTGACCTTCCCGACGTCTTCTTAGAGAAGCAGTTTAATCACAGCGTTAAAGTTTAACTGTCACAATACTTGGAGAACTTCTTCACAGAAATGAATGTAAAGTGGGAGGCCCTGAAACTAATAGTTAAGTGCTGAGGCTAATGGAGCAGCTTAGAGAAGACTCACTTCTGCTTTCAACGGCATAATAACTTATCAAGGGTGCAGGCATTTCATACTTAAAAGCATGGAGCTTTAAAAACCTACCGCCTCCTTGGTTTTAAAAGTGGCACAGTGCATGCATTCAAGCCTCTCAGTGTTATTTTACCCTCAACTTTCCAGGCGGCGTTTAGCCATGGCAGAGTCCAAAAACACAGTCACGCCGGCCACGGCGGACACTGAATGTAGCGATGACAGAGAATGTGCGGCCTCACAGAAGTGATCCCAGATGAAACTGGGTTGTCGTGAGGAATATGTTGGGGGCGGGGGAGGGTTCATTAAATGGCATAGCTGAAACGATAATCTTAATCAAATGAACCCTCAGGGTTTGACAGGGGAGCGTCCAGTCAGGGACGCGGTTACACCATCAGCCAGTTGGAAACAGAAGACTGGGATAACATTTTAACTGACGGAAAATAAAAACTTCCCTGGTTATCCGTCCAGGGAAAACGTAAACAGCGAACTGAAGCCGGCTAACCAATTAGGATGGAGGCAGGAGCCAGGCGAGTTGCGGGGGAACCTAAAGGTGACCTGGGTCAAAAACCTGCGCGGTAATGAGCGCCTCCCCTGGAGGAAGCCAAGGACGACTACACCAGCAACCCCGTTTCTCATCTCGGAGAAAAAGAGCTTGCGTACTGACGGGTCGCCGATCCAGCCCCGAGCAGCACAGCAACCCATAATCAGCACTCAAACACTTTTGGGTGGGGTTTTTTTGTTTCTTTTGTTTTTACCCCACGCGGTGGAAGCTACAGTCCGTGAGGTTCCCAGACTCCTCCGCCAAGCCCCGTGTCAGTAAACAGGCAGGTAGCCACGGCCAATGAACGCTCGCAGACGCCTTAGAACAGGATTAAAAGCAAGGGCTGCAGACGTCACAAATAAAAGATAAACTATAATAATTGAAATTGACAGCTCGCTTTCCTTAATGATTACATCAACTAATTAGGAGCTTCGAGTCTTTGTTCATTGACTCTGAAGTACATTTTAATCATCAACTGCTAGACAGAAGCCATAATCACCCGAGAAAGCCTTCGCTTAATGCGGACGGCGCACAATCCTCAGCCCCCACTCCCAGAGAAGATTACACTAGGAAATCATATTCTGTGTCCTTCCAGCTAATTCATTAATTGTTTCCGATCTCGCTAATCAAAATCCCTCAAAATAAGTGGCTCATTAAGAAAAGTTAAAAAAAGCATCACCTGCAGAGCAGCTGGGGTCCAGGGGGAAAGGGGAGGGGTGACATGTGGACGCTTTGTCTAAAGCAGAATAGCAGAAAGTGTAAAATACTTTCTTTTTAATACAAAACCTCCTTCGTGATAACTGTCACAATTCAAATGAAAAAGTCTTTCTGCTGACAGTCTGTAAGCAGCTCCAGATGTGTACAGCTAACAGTCATTAACACAGGGGCACAATGCTGACAGTCTCGACTGCGATACTTGACTGGAGTTGCAGAGAAACACACAGGCCTAACAGTCGACAGGTTATGTATCGAGACGCGACTGCTCATTTGTCATTAGGTTGGGTTTTTTTTTTTTTCGGTGGCAACAGACACAAAAGCAAGTAAAAAATAAATAAATAAATAAAGGATAAACTATTAATTTACTACTAAAAATAAAAGATACCAATTAATGATGATCACCAGAGTCATTTTTAAAGCATACAGGACATCTGACGAATCCTTAAAAAAGATAAATTCAAAGCTGCCTGTAATGTTAACTAATTTAGTTCTACTTCAAAATAAACATCACAAATTGACCCCAAAGCAAACATGGAGCTGTTTTTCCCATTTCAAACTTCACCAAATGTATTAGTAATGTATTTTTTTAAAGCGTCAAATCTACCGCACTACACATTTCACATCTTATTAAGCAGAGAGATAACTGTACACTGGAAAATCCATTAGATTTAGCACCTAACATATTTAAATCTAGTTTCTTCTCAGTGCAGTTTCTCTTGTCGGCCGCCAGTCGATTTTCCAATTTCCACAGCAATTATCCTGCAGCCTTCAATACAATCCCAAAAACATGTTCTGCGGCGTTTCATTACGTTTCATTACTCACGTCGCCATGACGGCAATTAGCCTTCGTTAGCCAGTTAGCGGTGCGTATCTGTCCCACGTTCCACACAAGAGGACAGGGGAAGCTAAACTTTGCCTCCCGCTGATAAACCCACCTTAGAGGCCCCCGTGGAAGTCCTCTCAATGCATAAGGCTATTTTGTAAAAGCCCTTGTGTTTTTCTATGAACAAAATTTTTTTTTTTTAAAGGCTTAATCGTGGCAAGTAATATCTCCCTTTGAACTAAACTATAACTCCATAACAACGCGGCATCTGCTGGATGAGGAGAAAAGACACCACTCTAAGTTACATCGAAAGGTAAAGGAAAAAAGATATCATCTACCCCAACTCTGGATAACAAACAGGATTTATGGTTCACCTGAAGAGTTCTCGCTCCTCTCTGAATGAGTAAGCCACTATAATTGGTGTGGCATTGGGCTCCGATTAAATCCAGTCACCTTCGCATTTGCCCTTCTGAAATTTCAGATGATTCACTCTTTGTTCACAGCTGCCGCTGCTGAAATGAACCTAAAACATTACCTAAGCAATGAAAACAAGCAAGACACATTCATTAGTCAAAATTAAGTACAAGCGAAATGATGGCCGGTGTGTATAAAGGCCATTATTCAATTTTTACCCTTAAAATAGAGTGCATATAAAAGGCATATAAAGCAATTATATTATATTATAATACATGCATTAACACCCTTTCCCCCGTATGGAAAAAGCATAACAGGTGTATATATATATATATTTTTTATACCATTGTTTGTGTCCTTTTAGAGTAATAGAACCATTTCCTATTAGTCTAACCATAGTAGTTTCCTATATTTAGCTCGTACACACTGGTGTTTTATAACCCACAACAACATTACAACTAATGACAGGGCTGGAAGTAACATTCAGCAGAAGATCAATTTCATGTGATTAGAAAATTTTTGTATTTTTACCTGAAATCTTGCAGGGGATTAAAACGGTTTGAAAGTTTAATGAATTCAGTTTCCTTCATAAGTTTGCATTGTATTTTAATAATTGAAATAAAGTTGAGGAAATAAGAACTCCAAAATAAAGTATGCTGGACCACTTCTGACCGCCTAAAAGTTTGAATAATCTAGGTTTATTTCAAATCAGTGAACACGAACAAGAACTTTACATGTGAGAACTTAAGGAAGATTGATTATAAGGCCGAGTCCTTTCTAATTATAACCAGCGCAAGGAAACCTCGTTGCAGCCAGCATTTGCTCCGGCCAATCCGGTTCAAGCTGTTTATCCACGACAGTCAAAAACATCTGTGAGGTAACAGTTCATAGATCCATATTGCCTGAGACTGCTGAATGTGTTTCCGTCAACACCGCCCTCGTTATATTTGACAACAAAACAGAATAGAGACTAGACGAGAATGAAGATAACCCAATCATGTCCCACAATCTCCATTTCTTTGCTGAACTGACAGTTTTCCTTTCCCCATGCAGTATAATAGCATGTTGTTCCATAACAACATTGACGCTGACATGGACAATGGCTTAAACAGGAGCCGGGGCTGATTGCCAATCACTGCTGTTAGACATGCCCCGGGAAGATCGCAAAATTGTTTTCATTAAGGACAAACTGTGTTGTCTTAATGGAGGGCACCACCACTGTGTAACCATAAAGTTACAACTAATAATAGCTTAGCCCTCACATTCGTCTCGCTGCCAGGCAACTGTACGTTCCTGACGTTTACCTTAACACTTTTACGGCTTTCCAAACGTCCACATAAACACAGCCATCATTAACGGCATCAGTAAATGGTTTATGGCGAAACATTGGCATAAATTACATTTGTTATTACCGCGCATTCTGCTTTGATTTTTAATATTCAGGGATCTGACATGAGTTATGGAGCTTTAAAAATCCAGCGAACTTGAGGCTTGTATTTATAGCTCAAATAAACGCTGGAGCGTTTGATACTGGAGTACAAATGCGCCTTTTAAATAGGGTCTGCAGGCCACATCATCCAGAATGCAAGCATTCCCCTTTGTCAATATCAATACCCATCCCCTCCTTCAAGGACACAAAAGTCAGGGCCAAAATGGCCATTGAACCCAATTATGCTGATGGCTACAGGACGCTAAAAGCAGTTCCAATAAAGACCCATGACCATCCCTTGATTTATGATCAATATATGCTGGAAACCACATTGATGACATTATTTTCTAATAGGTCAGACCAAAGTGAGCAATAGATTGAAAAAAAGTTTAAATACGCAGTATAGGGTATGAATAAGTCAGTGCTTAACAGATCAAGACGTGAGTTGAACAGAGATGTCTTTCAGTATTTCTACAGGGAGATTATGAAAGTGTAAAATCTGTTTGACGAATTTCTTCAGAATGGCTGCGGTCTTTGCGGGGTAGGGCACTTCCTGAAGGAGCTCAGCTGGGGGTATACTCCTCAGGCACAACGGTCATTAAAAACTAAGCAAACTTTGCCTCATTCCCGTGGTGGTTCCAGTAAAATGCACCGGTTCCCGTCCTGCTCCAGAAGGACCCCTGTGTGTCCAGGTCTTTGTTCCAGTCAAGCACTTAAGCACTTGAGTCAACTAATTATTGCCGTAATTATACTAATATAATCTTTCCTCACAGTACTGAAGTTGACGCCTATTTAAAAAGACAAGGACGGGGGTCCTCCAGGACATGAGTTGGTCACCCTGTTATAATGTATCATGCCGATTTACTTCTACTGCATCACACACGGCGGTCGTAATGGCAAAACCTGGCTGTCTATAACACCGATTACGTTTATAGATTCCAAGCATTTGGATTAATAATCTAAAAGTGTGTATTAACAGGCACAGTTCATTGGAGACTCAAACCCCTGCATGTACACCATGTTGCTATAAAGTTCCAAATGTGAGAAAAAAAATCACCATAAAACTTTGAA
>JAOVYW010004914.1:0-12708 GCA_025775045.1 Hiodon tergisus | reverse complement strand
TTTGGGAGGATGAATGCCACTGAATTTGGGAGGATGAATGCCACCACTGAATTTGGGAGGATGAATGCCACTGAATTTGGGAGGATGAATGCCACCACTGAATTTGGGAGGATGAATGCCACCACTGAATTTGGGAGGATGAATGCCACTGAATTTGGGAGGACGAATGTGATCTGTAATGCAATAGTGACTAAATGTGAGGATAAATGGATGGAGAAATATTAGACTTCGTAATTGACACAAATAGGGGGATTGATGGGAACAGATGGCTTTTACACAGAATTATGGTGTTTAAATGCTTATGGTAATGGTAGGATAATGTGTGTGCACAAAGTCTGTATCTGTGCATTGTAACAACATGTAGGTGTCGAGGCCGCCATGCTCAGAGACAGCCAACTGACTATTCAGAGAGCAGAAAACAACATGCAAACTGGGTGCGAGGGCCCCCCTTATTCCTGAGAACAGCCTGTCCTTCTGAAGGCCACTCTGATCTCCTATCAGGCGTTTTCCCTTTGCTCACCGAATAATTTAATCTTAAATATTCACAAGATGTAGGTGCTTGGACATAAGGAAATCTAAATGACCTTTCTCCACGGCCTATTGGTGCTCTGTGACCCTGTGTTCCTGTCTATTAATGGCCTTTTTGTCCCAGTGACAAGTTCATGACTGCCGATACACAATGTGATTGGCAATTAAGGAATCCCGTGTAGGGGACTTCTCACCCGTACACATGTGGCCTTCTCTTTCCCGCGCCTTGTTTTCTGTGTTGGGAGTGCGCGTCCCTTGTAGGGGACTTCTCACCCGTACACATGTGGCCTTCTCTTTCCCGCGCCTTGTTTTCTGTGTTGGGAGTGCGCGTCCCTTGTAGGGGACTTCTCACCCGTACACATGTGGCCTTCTCTTTCCCGCGCCTTGTTTTCTGTGTTGGGAGTGCGTGTCCCTTGTAGAAGCCATGGAATGGAGCCACAGATAGTGACTCAGCAGAATTTACTGTTGGCTCTGGGATTTTCTCACTGATAAATCTTTCCCACTGATAAATCACTGATTGCTTTCAGACCTATTCAATTTTGGCATCTTGTTTTACCCTGTTGGTGAATTTCTTCACTATTTTCTAGTGATTTTGCTGTTCCACTGTATTTATATACAGTTTAAATTGTATTTATTTCTCATCTTTTGTTCATTTTAGATAAGATTTTAGATAAGATCAACACATCTAAATGTCTTCACAGAGTCCACAGGATGCAGCTTTTTTGCGAATAATGATAAAAGTTCCAACGATATCAATAAACAAATGTTTTTCAAATCCAAAAGTGTGCTCCTCCAGAGACTCATTCACGGAAAACTGTTGCTGTTTCCATTAAATAAAAACCATTATTCTCTTCCGGGTGCCAAAACATGTGCAGCTGGCTCAATCTTAAATGTATTTGAATGTTAAACAGCAGATTGGCCATGCTGGGAACCGCCACAGTGTTTCTAAAAAGAACGCGAAATTAGAAAAACAAATAAGGCACCAGACACACACACACACACACACTCCATGGAAATGCTTAGAATTGCCTCAGTGCTCTCTACTCTGAAAAATTCAGGATAGCTATTGAGGGTGATTTAAAAGTCCTTCGCCAAAGGGTAATCTAAATTGTTTTCCTTTATGGCATATTTGTGCTCAATGACCCTATCTTTCAATGACCCTTTGTCTTTCCAGTTTTAAAGCAGTTTTCACAGCACAGATCCTACATAAGCAATGTTGCAAACAGTGAACTGAATATATGTTGTATGTCACAAAATTTGTATCGAATTAATGAATTGAGGACTCTCTGTCTGCAGTAACAATACTGTCATTAGCAAAAGAATACAATGGGGTTTAAGGAACTTCCAGAAAAACTGGCAGTCCTGGGACACACACTCAACAGAGCTGTCGAACTGGGTCATGAGAACAACTGTGAGTCATGAGAATATGGTCTTTAATTTCCCTTGAGCTGACCCTGCAAATTAAAATAAAAAAAATGTAAAAGAAATCATTGACAGATGCAAATATTTGTGTGAATTATACGACTGTTGTAAGATTTCCATTACACGGGGGTAGATATTAAAACTTCATGCTGATTTGAACTCGGCTCTCGCCAAGATAAACATCAACTAAGACACAGCTTTGCAGTAAACTAACGTGATCCATATATGTCTCCATCCATTTGCGTTTCCTTCCATATGATGATATCGATATCCTTCTGTCTGATGTTAATGGCTGGAGTGTAATGCTGGCTCCAGAGATCAGATTATTTTCCCTCCCTGGCGCATCAGCACACACAACGGCTGCAATGCTGGCTCCGGGGATCAACCACAGTGCCTTCCATCCTCAGTGTTTCGTCGACTAGCCCACGACAACTCAAGAGGGCTCGAGGATGATTCTGGCGTCCCAGCATCACCCCCCTCCGTCCCCCACTCAACTCAGCCCGGCTTACTCACCGCCACATCAGCGTTTCTTTCTTTCTATTGTGCTTGAGATCCCCAGCCAGAATCTGTCCGTCTCAACCTCAGCCAGTTGCTGCTCCTCTCTGCTGCTTCAGATAAGTTCTTCAGCGTGCGACGCAACTCTTGGCCACTGAATCCGACATCTCTGAGAAACCGGGTTGTAGAGTGTGCCACAAATCCTCGACAACCCACCTCCACTGGGTAAACCCGGACTCTCCATCCTCGCTGTTCCGCTTCAGTGGCTAGTTGAGCATACCTCCTCATCTACAGCATCCTCCCATGGCACTGTTAACTCTACCAGGTGAGCAAGTCGCGCTGATCCAGACCACAAGACAATATCTGGTCGAAGGTTAGTGGTGGCAATCTCAGGTGGAAAAATTAATATGTTGCATTATCACACGTCGGTGGGAAAACTCTAGTCCATTGTTCAGATCTACCTTTCAACTGTAAGCATCAAATAAGGAGATTTCTGTTCCAAATAACAACTTAAACACTCAGGAGGTGCGGTTAAGAAAAGCCGCTCACGGGCCAGGAGTATGGATTCACACTTTCAACTTTTATGATTGTGAAAAGTACATTTGAAAATATTTTAGTATTACTAATGACAGAGGCAAACTCTTGGCATTGGGACTATCAGCCCATAAAACGTTGCAATAGAGGAATTCTTATTAAACTTGCTTATCTAGCACTGATGTTCAGAGCAACGAAAAATGGCTGACAATTTTTTTACACCCGGAAGATTACTGACCCTTACTGGCCTAACCTGATAAACTCTTTGGTTTTGAGCACAGCACCTTTCCATATACATGAATATGAAGCTATGACATAGCCATTAGCATCTTTAACATTTTGAAAGAGACACCTCTGAAAATATTTACACACCGGTAAATGCCGTGTTAACCAATGGTCTATTTATTAGTAAAATATTATGTACTGACTGTTTATAATACAGATAGTGCACACCTATTGTAATGTGAATGCTGAAAAATGTGTCATTGTGAACACAATTAATAAAAAATAAATAAAAAAAGAGGTTAATCATTTGCATATGTGCCCTTGGAATGTGTGGTGAGCCACCAATTATGGATTTACGGATTTAAAGTCGGATCAAAGTGAGTTTAAAATAGAAATTATTTTATTAATCATGTAGATTCCCAGGTGGTGTCAGGTCACCCTCATGGGCCCGGTAATCGATTTGTCAGCCCCCTCTAGTGGTGGTTATCATTTTTTCATTTAGCCGATGGAGCTGTCTAAGGCGACTCACGGGTTCCTATTATTTGTACAACTGGACACTGATGCCATTCCGATAAATGATGAAGGATACAACTGTGGAGATTTGCATTTTCATTTAAGACAAATTCTGAAACCACGAGGCCGGGCTTTGGGCTCCCTCACTCCAATCCAATTTACACACGTCCTAAAACACCAGGTAATATTTCTTTAAATTCACATAATTATTTCAAACAGCAAGGAAGCAAGTATGTACAAACAGCTGTAGCCCCACTGGCCATTAAGGACAGGGATAGCCCATTCCTGTACTAGGACAGGCTGTTTCACACACTGCCAGTTTTTTTACTGTAAATTCAAACCGGCGGAAGTGGCCAGCATTATTGCCGTGTTCGGCTGATTCCAGTATCACTACCCAAAGCCTTAAAAGGTGACAACCACACTCTAGTTGTGTTCCTGTTGTGTGCCAATAAAAGCTGTTTAGTGAATCTGTGTGGTCACTATGGCCAAAAACAACAAAGACTGATGGCCAGGGCCCTAAAACCCTAAGGACAATGACAAGGACGTTGAATTGGTTAGAGTTAGGGTTAGAGAATTGAGTAGACCACCAATAATGGGGTGGGTAACTTAATTAAGACGCTTCATTATATTATGATTCATATCCAAGGTGTGGTTTGTTAGTAAGCGTTCACTTCAATGGTAGATGTAGTGATGTTAGTCTTACAGCATAGTGTTTTTAGCATTTTGAGTTTTTTTATAAATTTTTTTAAACTGTCTGACATGCAGGAATGTAGGTATTTTCTGCCACACGAAAATACAGTTTAATGTCGATAAAACAATTATTGGCGGCATAGTGTCTAAGCTTCATAGTAATAAAGGTCTGGGTTTGACCTCTCTATTTTATTGATTTTATTTGAATCAGGCTCTCAACATTGTCCAAAGACTTTGTGAGTTAAGAGTAGTGGTGATTTCAAACTTGGGCTACTTAGTCTGGTTCTATGGATAGTAATTCCATAATATTATAGTATATTCAATAAAACCGAGAGGCTTTCCAGCATGGGCCTGATTGCATTAATGATTTCACCAAAATCCTAGGATGCTTTTTAAAAGACGTTCGAATTATCGAATGGAGTCAAAGACCATTTATGAAATAAAGACTACAAACCCATTGTCGCAATTTATTTTTTATTCTGTGCTAACATTTTCGTTATAATTGATTGAGCTGATTGTAAGACCAAGGGGGCGACCAGATGGAAAAGGAAAACGACGGGAAAATGTAGTCCTCCGATTGTCTCTACTATTGCGGCCACGGTTAAGTAATATACCTTAATTTCACTGCTTTAACTGCGTGCATTTACAATAGACAACTTACCTACGGTATGCAGTGATCCGTTTGCCAACCATGAGTAAACCATTCACTATTTTGTAAACAAATCCCTTTAAAATAATTTATATTATTATTATAATTTAAATAATGTAAGTTCAATGCTGGCAACAACATAAGTTTGCACACAAATAAGTGGAAAACCCCTATTTTTCCCCATAAAGATAAGATCACTCTTGGATTTGTTTGTCTTGAAAACGAGAAACCATGTAGACATGCTGTTAGCAGAGGAACGGGCTCGATTTGACCAGTTTTGCAAGTTAGCACGGTGCTCTAAACTTTTTTCTGAGGTAATGGGCGAGAGTAACATTACATGCCATCAGTCACCGAAAACACACAACATAACATAAATCCAACCGTGAATTGATTAGACTTGATGGAAAGAAACACAAAATAATCTGTATTAGAAAGTTCGCGATTGCGTTTGTTAGCTTGTTAGCTTGCTGCTCGTTGACTGGTCCATTTGCCTCCTGCGCACGAACTCTAAAAGAGTAGCCTGCTGCTATCCTGCATTGCTAGCCCTCACAGCTGCTGGCGGTGATCTGTCGGTTTGTACTACCTTGTCAGATTTTCCTACCGATCCATATACCACATCGAAAAACCTTACTGCGGGTTTCTGCTTCGATTCTGTGACAACGTAAAATAATCCAGTGTAATTTTGCCTAAAATTCTTATTAGGCAAAGGTAGGATGATTTTACAGTGCAAAATACCCGAGTATTTATAAACGAGTAGTATTTTTTAGACTGGTAGGACAATCTGATAAGTTATTTTGCACTGTAAAATCATCCTACTCGTTTATTTTAGGATTTTAGGCTGGTAGGACATGCCTAATAAGAATCTTCGCAAATTTACTCTGGATTATTTTAAGTAGTCACAGACGCGAAGCAGAAACCCGCAGTAAGATTTTTCGATCGTATATCGATCGGTAGGAATATCTGACAAGGTAGGACCAATTGACAGAACACCGCTATAATTTTGCGCTACGATAGGAAAATCTGACAAGATATTACAAATCAACAGAACACCGGCGTCAACTCTGTGTTTTGCTTGTGAATGATACTTCATACTCGACGTACTTCGGTACGTACTGCCCTAATATAAATATATAAATTGTAGCGTCAGCCGTAAGATTTTTTTTTCGGTGCGTAGGAATGAAGGGGGGGGACAACTTTTTGGATGCGAGATTGTTTTATTTTACTCCCATACACACGGTCCCTCTCGGCGGAGACCACGCCAAAATAACAAACTCTACCTCTCTGGTTTCTGCACAATTTTCTCGCTGTATCTCTCCCGCTATCTCTTCTCCTTTCCTTCGACTTCACTAACTTCTCTAAACTTTCTCTCTCGCTCTCACTACTCCAACCCTCTCTTCCACACGTCACATCCCCTCACCTTATTTTTCTCTCCCTATGGGTGCCACCCCACACCCAAAAGCGGGGGGGGGGGGGGTAACTACTCTCGCTACCCCACACTTCCCTCACCTGCCAACCCCACTCGCCCTGTGTACCTGTCCCTGACGTGACCTCCCGCCCGTGCTAACGTCACCCTAGAACGTAGAGTGAGCCCTCCCACTGTCCCCAGTCTCCCCCCAGGTCGCTACAAATTTTTTATGTGTGTGTGTGTGTGTCTATATGTGCATGACAATGTTCAGTTTTGTCTTAAAGGGATCTATTGATTAAAGTCAAGTCCTGTGAACAGTTTCACCCTGTGCATTTGAAAGGCCTTGTCACATAATATGTGATAAATTTTAATAAAGTTATCTTTATAATGACTCAAGTTTTCTAAAATGCTGACTTCAAAGGAGCACAATTGCATATTCTAAGGGTCCTGTGGGTTTTGATCTTTATAAAACAATGCGTGGGACTGAAAGCTAACTGGTTAGCAATAAACTGCCAGTTTAACTGTCTGTATCTTAAGAGAACCGTTATGATAATTACAAATATCTTAGGGAACAAACATTAAAAGTTCATGCAACAGCCTGCCCTAACTTATTTGATATATTGTTTAGTTGTGGCTGATATCTTTTTTTTTAAATGTCATCATCATTAGGGGTTGGTTTAGAAATTCTATTTGTTTTAATATAAATGTAAAATTAAATATTTTCCCATTAATTTTAATTTTGCCAATATTCAAATCCATATACTCACATGATAAGAGTCACGATCCAGCATATATCCTTGCCTGTTTGTTTAAAAAGTTGATAGCATAAATAATCCATTTCTACACAATATAAGGAAAGGTTCCCTTTACCGCGCGTGCTGCAATAAACGTTAGACAACAGCGCCTCCTACTGAATACGCGTTTACCAATCCTGAAATGACAACGCAATGTCCGACAAAATGTCATTCGAATCCTTTAAAACATTCAATACGTTCTCAGACTCACGTACTAACGTTTAAGTCAATGCAATTAACCGTTTTAGAAAAAAAAGAAGATATATATTAGTATCCATTAAGGTATTTTAAGCAATTTACGTTCGTCCAATTAAATCAAAAGGGATCAATAAATTCTGGTTATTTTTCTAGTGGGCTGGACTGAAGGCCGATGTCCATACCACACCAATTCAACGTATCGGGGCGTGGCGGGTTACGTCATATGATTAGTTTACAAGTGCATTTTATCTATACTCGATGCGATTAGCTCGAAAAAAGAAAATAATGACCCTATCCCTCTCGGGGTTGCTCGGAAGAACAGCTTTCAATCCGACGTCATGCAAATTAAGGGAGGAAGGAGGGAGTTCATATGCAAATTAGCTACGCGGAAGGCGGTTGTGTAGTTTCCTCGGGAACATGAAAATTATAGTTCACAGGCACAGAGCTAATAATTTACAATATACAATTAAGTTGCTAAACTGAAGTGAGGTGTGCAACAAACAAACAAAAAAAATCACGTGCGCAAGCGAAACTTTCTTCAGGGACTCCGTACTAAACAGGCGCTATTATCAAAAAAATAAAATAATAATACGTATAAATATATATATTGCTACAATTTCTACGTTAATCCACTAATACATTCTGAATGCCACCTTGCCCAAGGATACAACAGAAACCTTTACCACTGTCACCTTAACCGCTGTACTTGGGAAACTTTCATCACGGATTCCAGGCGCGGACTGGCCATTGGGAAGTTCTGGAGTTTTCCCGGTGGGCCGGTATTTTTTTCCCTGGACGTTTTTCCCAACACCTGCATATATATATATATAGAAACATGTGTCAGTTTGAATTTGGTGTATGAAACTGGGGCCGCTTGACACCAAATTCCCGGGCTGCTTTCGGTTGCCGGTCCGCTCCTGACGGATTCCATGTTTGCCGTGTGACATCTTAATAGAATTGGAGGATGTATACCTGTGGTTTGTGCATTGCGTTTGGATCTTTGTTTAACGGATTTAATGTTAAAGTTTAAAGTTGTTTTCCTTCGTTTTTCACTGATATTCAACATATTATTACTATAAATAATAATCTCCCTTCTCGTCACAGTAAATATACGATTCCACAATTAACTGTGACCTATAATAACTGATGCGGTCCAACCCAGGCATTGCAGATTATCATGGTTGTAAAACCGTTGAAGAACTCAAATTTAAGAGTTCGGTGGCAGACACCTCCCACGTACGCTCACAAGACTGTCCGCATCCCATTAACGTCAAATACACCGTTACTAACCGTGAAACTGCCCATCAGCGATGTGCTCTCTGACATATTGAAACAAACAATAAAATGACCTGTTCAAATGTTCACAATGCGGTCATTTAAGAACATAGTCTATTACCTCATCACCGTTTACACGTGATATGCGGGGGAATGCGTGGAAATGTGTTTTTCCCGTGATCCCATTATTTTTTGTCATTTACTCACGTTCTTACAGCGTTTTAGGTCCAACGTGCGCGCCACCGATCACTCCAGGAGTCAATAACATTGCATGTAAACCCCCCCCCCCACAGTAATGGATAGGTTACCTAACTTAAAGCCCCCGTAAGTAACCATAGAGAAAAATGTTCTTGTGATAAACGCCCTTATCCTGCAAACTATAACATATAAGGCAGGATAAAAATGTTGTTATCCGGATAGATTGTGTTGTGTATAATAATGTATAAGTTATAGGTATGGTTTTAATTCACAGAATTGGATATGATAAGGTTGTGGTTGAAGTTCTAACTAATTAAAAATCTTCAGTACACTCTACATGTCCCACACACAACAGCATGCCCGCTCTTTCCTATGCATCATATTTAAGCCCCATATAAGAAATGCTGTGATCATTTGTGTTGTAACACATTTTTGGTGCTGTTTTCCAAAATATAATTGGACCAAACTGCAGTTCGTCTGTCTGAATAACTTTCAGTTAAATAAATTTGAGCTTATTCCACAAAAAAAACCTCCTAAAATGGCCTGGAAAATATTATTGGCACCTTCTTTGAAGTAATTAGAAATAATTATATTTTAAGCAGGTGATTTTTCCTTTACTTTGTAAATAAACTCACCTGTGGGGGGAAAAAAGCCCCTCGTTAAACCAGTTTAAAAGGAGAAAGGGACTAATTTTCCTGCTTTGTGGGACTACCAGTATGAGCAAGAGAAACATACTGAAGACTGGAGAAGTGTCTGCGGAGGTCAGACAGGTCAAGATTGTAGCCAAACACGGCACTGTAGCCCACCGCCCTGGGCGTGCGGGGAAGGATGATTGGAATGGGGGAGAAAATACCTTGATATACCGACACACAGATTCAAGCTGACCTTTAGACACAAGGTATGACAGGTTCAACTCACGCCATCTGCCGCCAACTCAAAGGAAGTGGGGTTATATGGTGTGTGACCCAGGAGACAAAATGCTGGACTGTTCTGAAGTGGCCAGCATCAGAGTACAGATCAAAATCCAATCCAAACAGCAGTTGGGAGAAGGCACCCTTCAAATCTATAGACAATGGCACTGATTTGCCAGATACAATTAGAAATTCATAGAAATCAAAGTAGAATTAAACACAATGAAAATAATACCTACGGGTTGTTGGATTTTACAAACGGTCCCAAGCTAGCAACTGAGCAGAAGCTGGAATCAATACTCTCACAAAGTACTACTGGATACCAAGCGAAATATTGGCCATTTTTATTTTTGCCAACGCTTAACCCTAACCCAATGCAATGTTTTTCTGCCGTTTTCTGCCGAAATGTCACTCAACTGCCATCTAACCAACTGATAACTGGTTATAAACTCCCTTCCGTAGGTTTGGAAAGGAGTGCATTCGTGGTTTAAGAGCCAGTTATGTTTGACTGGGGGGGATTCACAACAGTGGACTCACTAGGTGGAAGTCAAGTGTTGAAAAATGGGAGGGAAACTGGTTTCAAAAGGAAGGTGATGGGATGTGATTTCTTCGCAAGAAAATGTTTTTGTTTTTTTTGTTAAATCTTTAAAATGAATAAATTCAATACATCGTTACTACTAGGGAGTTTAGCGAACAACCTGCTCCGTGACTATTTGTTGATTTGGCACCTAGTATTTAAAAAAGGAAAAGCGGATTAAATTTATTTTCTTCTTTAAGTTTAGAAAAATAATATCATCGAGCAGATGTTAGCTCTTGTTATTTATTATACTGTCGTTCCACGCAAGACCATATCATTTGGTTGAAATTTGGTCGCCAGCCTTCTTTTAACGCTCTAGTCGATACCAGAATTTATTTTTTCTATCAATGAAAACGTGTTGTTGTGCAGCACACTGTATGACTCCTACAACAAATAAACGAACGGACATGAGACGGGAGTATCAATTAACGTGAATTTGTTTTTGTTTTTTAAATGCCTTTACAGAACTGATTACTAGATGCACTTCAATACGTGCATAAACACGTACGTGACGGGTAGACCGAATGGACAAACTCGTATTTCAATACATAACACTTGTAGTTCCAGTGTGCTGGGAAATACAATTATTTTTGCCTTTCCAAACGTCAGTTCCTTCTACTTGTGAATATGTATAGACCACCAAGCCCACATGCGAAATTTTTATCAGTTTGCAGATTTTTTGTATAAAATAATCGAAGCAGTCATAGCAGATAAGATCGCACTCGCTGGGGGTCTTTAACACCAGTGCTACTGGTTTGAAGAAAACGACATTCCTGCCTGTACGTGATTCCATAGGTTTTGTTCAACCTGTGCTTCAGTCCACGCTTTATCGCAGTCATACACTACACCTAGTGGTTACCTTCAGTATTAATATACACAAACTAACCGTATTCCCGACCGTTTTCTTAGAACGTTTGAGATCAGAGTCCAGGTACTATACGAGTCGGTCAATAAGACTACGGAGTCGGTTGTGTATATTAATACTTAAGGTAATCACTAGGAGTAGTGTATGATAATTTTCCTGCACACATTTCACTACAAGTCTTCAAAAATAGAAAAAATAAATTCTGGTATCGACGCAAGCCCTAGTTCTGAATAATAAATTATAGCAACAGCACATGTTGGATATCCATGCGTCTAAACGATCTGGTCTACCTACGTATATAAAACTATGTGTACTGCGATTGTGTAACCAATAGTATGTGAAACAAGCCAGTCTTTTCTGAGGTCTTTAAGTCCACGCCCATAGACGAAATATAAGAATGCACCTGGCTTGAACCAGCCTTTCACTTGAGTGTCGTGTGATCTGAACTGAATAAATGTGTTAATGTGTTAATTTCCTGTACATATTAATTAGGTTACAGCCAACGTGTAAAATTTACCTCCACCTGCCGAAGGCCAGATAAGTTTTTGATAGCGTTTTCTCCTTTAGAAACAGTTCGCCGATGAGAGTCGAAAAGTCCGACCCAGAGTCACCAGTTTGTGCAAGCATGCTGACGAAGAACTTCCAAGACGATGCCGTTTTGAAGAAGGCAAGCCAGCTGACAACAGCGCGCACCAAAGGTTGGTCAGCTATTTAAACAATCTTTTCTAAAAATAAAAAAAACAGTATGCTATTTGCCATGTTTTCCTTTATTTTTAAATATCATGCTTAATTACCTTCTTAGGTATGTGTCCAGGTTTCAAATTATAATGTTATTAAACAAACGTTATACCTTATACAACAGCCAACAACAACCCTAGATACAGTCCATTAAAGCAAATACTTTAATATATATTGTTCCCGTGGACAATCATGTGTTATTTTATTTATTTAGGTTCTAAAAACTCAGATGTTCAGTCTGGCAAAAAGTACTTGGGGGTCCGTGTGAGAATGCCTGTTAAAGACATGCTCAGAAATATACGAATATCCAAGGGAATGGACATTGCTTCTATCCAGGTACGAGCTCGCATTTTGTGTCCTGTCCTGTCCTGGTGTCTCTGTGCCGTCCCTGGCATATGCCAGACAGAACTGGTATCTATTCTTACTGCCACAGGAAAGTTAGATGCCAGTCCTTTCTGGCACATGCCTGTGACGTCACAAAGTCTATAGGACAGGACACAAAATGCTATAACCCTTACTGATTCTCAGCCCAGGCTTTACAGCAGAACTGTTGGCGTATTAAAATCTCTCTCTCTCTTTCTCTCTCTCTCTCTCTCTCTCTCTCTCTCTCTCTCTCTCTCACACTCTCTCTCTCTCACAATCTCTCTCTCTCACACTCTCTCTCACACTCTCTCTCTCTCTCTCTCTCTCT
>JAOVYW010004913.1:0-12708 GCA_025775045.1 Hiodon tergisus | reverse complement strand
ACAGAGCTGAAGTTGAAGGCCCAGTTCAGTGTTGGTATGTCTCCTACAGAGCTGAAGTTGAAAGCCCAGTTCAGTGTGCTGTGTGGCCGTCTGGGTTCCTCTGTGCTGCCCGTCTCTCTCCGGCTGTTCTCCGATGAAGTCCTGACCCAGTTTGAGTTGGACCAGGTGCAGGCGGGGCCGACCCCTTATCAGCAGACCCAGCGGCTACTCGCCGCCTGCCTGTCCAAAGGGGAGAGGGCCTGTAACAGCTTCTACCGAGCCCTGACCAGTGAGGACGGACCTCTGGCTGCCGAGATCGATGGTGAGGCCGGCACTTCCCCCACTTATCCAACCCTGTATGCTGCTGCAATACAGGGGGACACTGTGTTGAGTGCCTGTGTTTACAGCGGACACCCGGGCTGAGGACAGAGGAAGCGAGCAGTCCCTGGTGTGCGGTTTCCCTGTGGCTGTGGAGGAAACCAACACTCAGGTTCAGCTAGGTGAGGGTCACTCCCACCCACAACCTGCCAATCACAGGTTTGCGACTCTCCCCGGTGAGCGGAGTTTAACGACCGCGCGCGCGCGCTCATCTGTGACTTCTGACCTTTGACCCCAGGGTCCTGGGAACGTTGGCCGAGGGAGGCTGTCCCAACAGACGAGGAGAAGAGAGGTGTGCTGAGTCTTCAAACCCATCACACATTTACCTACAATTTCAGCTAGCATTCCATAACTGGTGATATTCGTCAAAAAAAAAGCAGTGTGATCGATGGCTTAAATTTGGTCCCTTACCATAACTCTGAGAATCGTCAATTAGCGCAGTCTGACAGTCGTTCAGCTCTGGCCTTTTCTGAACTGTCCAAGTGCACTGAGGGCGAGGACTCCTGCTCACCACTTCCTGTGTGCCTCAGGTGTGCTGCAGCAGGTAACTGCTCTGCTGGGCGAGCAGCTGGGCTCAGGGGCGGGGCTCAACGTGCGCGACTTGGGCGTGGCCGTGGGGCTGCCTCGCAGGGCGGTGACGGAGCGCTTGCTGGAGGACGTGGGCCTGGATGACCAGGCTCAGCTTCAGGCCCTGGTGACCCTGTTCCTGGAGAAGACGCGGGACGGCCCACGGCTGCTGAGAAGGCTGACAGAGTGCGACCCACAGAGTAGGTCCGCCCGACAACACCCACAGCGTCTCACTGTCTGCCTGACAACACCCACGACACTACCCCCACAGCGTCTCACTGTCTGCCTGACAACCCCCACTGCGTCTCACTGTCCGCCCGACAACACCCACGACACGACCCCCACTGCGTCTCACTGTCTGCCTGACAACCCCCACGACACAACCCCCACGACACAACCCCCACGGCGTCTCACTGTGCCTGGATCTCATGGCGTCCATTCTGTCCGCAGGATTCCAGCTGTCGGAGCGCGGACGCTTGCTGCTGAAGCTCCTCCTGCAGGCCGACGCCCTCCTCTTCGCGAGCGACAAGGCACAGCAGGCGTGGCATATCATCAGCTTTGTGCTCTGGGACACCCTGGCACAGGCCGTGGAGGAGGCGGAGCCTTGGGAGGGTGTGGCGGGGCGAGACGCAGAGCCCTGGGAGTGGTTGGCGGAGCCCCTTCATCAGCTGCGGGGCAGTGGGAGGGTAGAGGCGGAGTTACTGCAGGAGCTGGAGGAGTGCTGGGCGGAGCCTACGGACGAAAGCCTGCGTCAGAGCATACTGGTGCTGGCCCAGATTGTCCGGGACCTGTACCCCCAGCAGGACAGCCTGCAGCTGTGCACCCCGAGGGAGGCTGGCGCCATGACTCCCTGTCACCCCCGCAGGCTCCACCGGGTCACGCGCTTCACCGGTCTGCCCGGTCGGGTTGTCCGAAAGGCCCTGGGGAGCCTGCCCCCCGAATCTGCCCCTGTGCAGAGCCAGTACAGGGAGATCTGCCTCTCGGTGGCGCGCCTGCTCGAGCGCGTTGACCCCGCAGGAGGCAGAGCAGACCTCCAGGCCGCCACCGGTGACGTCGCCCGTCACATCCGCTCCACCCTGTCCCGGCCAGCCTTCTGCCCAGAAGCCTTCGACGCCGGGGTGAGGCAGCGGACGCTGTCGGTGCTGGAGTTCGACCCGATGCAGCTGGGGCTGCCCGCCCTGTTGGGCCTGCACCGGGACAGCCTGGCGGCCCTTGGCCAGTACCTGCGGCCCAGCGAGCGACACGCCTTTCAGCTCTACCCTGAGGCGGTGCTGGCGCTGGAGGGCGGGGCCGAACTGCGCTGGGCGGCCAGCGTGGCGGGCCCCGTCGCCATCGACGGTGCCACAGAGGAGGCGTTCCGCTTCGTGTTCGGTGGCCCGGCTTCCGCGCTGGTGCGCCTGCAGTGCGACGTCCTCGGGCCCGGCGGGGTCCATCTCCGGGCTGCGGAGCCGCGCTGCGTCAGAGTGACGGGGCTAGCGGAGGGTAGCTTGGCCGGCCTGCAGGTGTTGGCCTCGGAGCAGGGTGCGGTTTGGGTCAGGGAGAGCGTGCCGGGGACAGTGGACGCGTCGCTGGGAAGCGGCCAACACGAAGCTGGCTGCTGCTTCCTCATCAACACACCAGGGCCAGAGTGTCAGGTCACCTTCATCTACCGTGCCCGGAGGATCACAGCCATCGCCAGGGACAACTGCCAGGTGGTTTGATCCTCATTGCTGAAACTTTGGTTTAAGACATTTGAGCCCTAGTTTAAATCCGTGTCAAGCGTCTATGTACAGTGCTGCACTGGTCTAATAAAACACCAGAAAACTAAGTTGTGTTTGTAGTGGCTTGTCCTTAACCTGGAAGACCCCTGCCTAGGCGTGAGGGTTGGGTTCACATTCCCATCATTTCTGAGTCGCAAATACCAAACAGCGCCTTGAGGAAGGAATGTCCTCCGATCCGCTCCGCTCCGTCACGTGATTGGCTGACGAGCTGGGGCACCACAACGCGTGACGTCTCCGGTGACTTTAACGATGTTTCTTCGTCATTAAGGCATCAGGCCCCACAAAGCACCATTGACCATACACGACCGTGATGAGTACTGTCCTCCTGGCCCTGTGTGCAATACAGGCGCTAACCAACACAGACCGCAGATTCCCAGTAAACCGCTTGGGTCCCTTGTCGGTTCCACCAGCTACACGCACAGCTTATATTTGCTCTGTTGAAGAGGTAAGGCGTCCATCGTTGCACCAGATGAGAACTCATCTCCCCCAAAAGTTTTAAAAGAGGATGTGTGGCCCCAGGCTGACCCTCGTGTTTGAGTGGAGAGTCCAACACACTCCAAACCATTCATCCAAAAACAACTCAAAGAAAAAAGTTCCACAACATTTTTAATTAAATACAGTCCCCAAAAAAGAAAAAAAAAACTTTAAAATGTTATGTATAAATATAAAGACGTCCAAACGCAAGACCGTTTTGAGACCAGGGTCAGGATCTCCACCCCAGAAGTCACTTCACATGTGTGGTCAGTGCAAACCATCCTTCACCCTTGAACTCGTCCGTCTGTGGAAAACAGGGAAACGTCATCTAAATCGCCATCCTCAGACAAACGATTCAGAATTCTTTTACCCAAATTTTTAAATTGCCAATGACGCCCAGGGTCAGCCCTCTCACCTGGGAGCTCCCGTTTGCCCCGGCAGTGATGCTTAGTGGTGAACCGGCTCCGTTCCCCTCACCTGCAGAACCAAGAGTTAGACGTGGACAAACGCTGCACCCAAACCACCGTGGCAACCCTCGCCCTCTCCCACCTCTTTCCACAGCCGTGGTCCCCAGTGGACACACCCTGCTCAGGCAGGGATCGCGCCGCTCGGGGGTCCGTTCCCTGGCCAGGGGGATGGGGGAGACGGACGGGGACACCTCCCTCTGCTGGTCGATGAGCTCCAGCAGTTTGGCCCTGGCTACAGCACTCTGTCTCTGCAGCTCCGCCAGTCTCTGCTCCATGTGGTTCACCGAGGGGCCTGCAGGGGGCTCACTCTGCTGCAAAACACCACGCCACTAACGGCATCTTCACACTGCTCTACAACTTCCGTTTCCGCAGAGAGACGCGTTCGGGTGACCTAAAGAACGCACGTCTGGTCTCCGTTTCACAGGAATTCTCAAAACAAAAGTGGTTCTTCTATGAACCGAGAAATAAATGCTGAATTCTGAAACAGGAAACCCTGCGGAGACCCAGTTACCTGCGGCGTTTGTTCCTTCATCCAAGAGAAGAGAGCGCCCCGGTCCGAGCCACTGGAACCCGCCGTTCCTGGTGAGCAGAACTGCTCAGGCTGGGCTTTGATCTGCGGATTTCGCAGACTCAGCCGCTCAATCTGCGGCAACACAGCGTCCCGGGACAGCTCCGGGCCACTCAGGGCATGCTGGGAGGTGGGGCCTGATGAGGGGGCAGGACAGGGCAGGCTGGCAAAGGAGGAGTAAGAGGACCCGGGGGTCTCGTTTTCGTCAGATCTACAGGGCCCCCTGGTGTCCTCAGCCCGGTATTGCAGGGACTGACCTGAGAGCAAACAAGACACAAACCCTCATTGTGAAACCGGTTTATCAGGACGTGTAGCAGTCAAGGAGCAGAACTTGGATCAGAAGGTTTCTGGTTCGCATCCCAGAAGGCTGGTGCAGGCTTGAGTTTGACAGCTAAACACGGGTGCAACAGTAAAAGGGTTTCTCCCTGACCCGCTCAGTTCGTCTGGCTCACAATCTGATGCTGGGTTAACTTTGAATCATTCAGCAAATAAAGCAAAATCCAACCAAACTGCGACATGAAGCGAACTGTGGGTTTGGTGGTCCATTACAGCCCTACCCGAACAGTAAATAGCAAGCCGTATAAAGAGGTTAAAGCGAACTCTGAGGGTCAGCTAATGAGCGCACTACGACAGCCATCTCTGGCCCCCTTACCTGATGTGCGGGGGGGCAGGCCGTCTCTCTGGCGGGGCGGGGAGAGCAGCACAGCAGCGGAGGGCGGCTCTCTACAAGTCTGGGGGGATCCACAGTCTGCACAAACACCCAACAACACATCTTTACCCTGCCACTGGGGGGGGTGTGTGGGCAGGGGAGGGAGAGGAGGTGCTCGTGTGTGTATGTGTGTGTGTGTGTGTGTGTGTCTGGGCAGGGGAGGGAGAGGAGGTGCTCGTGTGTGTATGTATGTGTGTCTGGGCAGGGGAGGGAGAGGAGGTGCTCGTGTGTGTGTGTGTCTGGGCAGGCGGCACCACCTGAAGGTCCAGGGCTGGCTGCAGCTCCACGTCCTGCCAGCCCCAGCAGCGTAGAGTCCAACCGCTGCTCCAACCCCAGGACGTGCTGCTGCACTCAGAGAGGAAAAACAGAGCAAACAAGAGCTGCCTGTAAACCTGTCAAGTCCACCTGTAAAGCAACTTTACCTGTAAAGTCCACCAGCATCATATTACACAGCTTTACATTCAACTAATACAGAAAGGGCTTCATCAGTGATCATTTTGAACATGCAGGAACAGGGATGCGATTCACATATCCACCTGTAGGGCGGCGCTGTCCTCTCTCAGGGTAAGGGACTCTGCCGTGAGAGCATCAATCAGTTGCCTTTGCTCTTTGACCTCCTCCTCTAGCCGCCTCCTCTCCTTCACCTCCCTTTGCATCTCCTCGCGGCTCTTTAGAAAGGACACGTGAGAATGTGAGCGTACGTGCGAGAGAGCGTGTTTACACACACCGCGTGTGGGTACTGAGGGCTGCGGCGTTTGTGCGTACCTGTCGCAGGTGACGTGCCAGGTGCCCCAGATTGGACACTAAGGACGTGGAGAAGCCAGTAAGCCCAGGTTCGCTCTGATTGGTCCCAGCAAAGCCCATCGACTGCAGCTCCTCCTCCACCTCTCTCAGCATCCCCTGTAGCAACTCCAGACTGGACTGATTTCCTCTGACAGAGCCGAGGGCCGAGACTTCAATACAGCGCCCTCTTCCGGTAGCAGAGGACCTAGCCCTCCTCCCTAAACACGCACAAAGGAGCCCTTGATCCCCTGAAGCGCAAATGAAATGTGATATCCTGGTTCCTGTCAGCCATTAAAATAAAAAAACCTGCCTGGTTTGGTGGGAGCCTGGTCAGGGTTTAGAACCAGATTAGTGGGCTGACCTGGCTCAGAACGGGTCCTCCAAGACCCCACACGTTGGACTGCTACTGTGGCGTTAAGGGCTGCAGAGAGACAAGAGAACTCAGTTTAAAAGGTTGTCATCATGGGACTGAGATTCGCTCTGAGGGAGTGACCTCTTACCATCCTGCTGAGCTACAGACGGCCCCAGGATCTGAGGGAGTGACCTCTTACCATCCTGCTGAGCTACAGACGGCCCCGAGTCTGAGGGAGTGACCTCTTACCATCCTGCTGAGCTACAGACGGCCCCGGGGTCTGAGGGAGTGACCTCTTACCATCCTGCTGAGCTACAGACGGCCCCGAGTCTGAGGGAGTCTGGGGGGGACTGCAGGGCTCCCCCGGAGGCCCAGAGGTCAATCTGCTCCTGGTTTGCTGGGTCGACCTGGAACCAGAGAGAACCGAGACTGCAGAATCATGCAGAACCGAGACCGCAGAAGCATCCAGAACCGAGACCGCAGAATCATGCAGAACCGAGACCGCAGAATCATGCAGAACCGAGACCGCAGAATCATCCAGAACCGAGACCGCAGAATCATGCAGAACCGAGACCGCAGAATCATGCAGAACCGAGACCGCAGAAGCATCCAGAACTTAAATCTGAGGTGGAGTTGACAGTAGGACGATTGGACCACAGCACCGACCCCAGCAGGTTTTGATTGACAGCTGTCAGAAGGTTGAGATGAATAAAGAGCGGGATCAGTACCTGCTCACATTCAGGCGAGAGCTGAAGGCTGAGGAGGGCCAATGATCACTGTGCTCTCCATCAGACTCCTCCAGATCATTCAGGGCCTAGAAAACACCACTGTGAATACACTGTGGGTGTGTGCGCACACACACACACGCGCGCACACACACACACACACACAAACACAGACAGAGACACACACACAGACACAGACAGAGAGACACACACACAGACACAGACACACACACACACACCTGTGAGTCCATGACAGACTGACTGAGGCTGGACAGCCTGGTTGGGGGATCTGTTCTCTGCAGGACTGGTAACTCTGGATGGGGGCCACAGTCCGGGGCCACAGTCACGTTGGGGAACCCTGAGAGGGACAACTTTGTCAGATGGATGATCTCTTCACACAGCCTGGAGAACCACCAAATTTCACGCACAGACACACCTGCCTGTCTGGGTGGGGCGTCACCAAACAGGTCCTTCACCACAGCCATTGCTCTGTCTGAATGGGCAAGAGCGTCCTGCAGTCGGTACTTATCTGAAAACACCTGGAGGGGAAGCGCGCGCACACACACACATCAGCACTTGCACCTCACACAGTTTCCCCGAAGAGCCCGACCTATTCCTGCCCCTCAGCCCACCTCTCTGATGATGTTCATGTGGGCGTGGCTAAGCAGGGTGGGGCTGGTGGGGGCGTTTCCCCTCAGCCTGCGCCTCAGGGCTCGCTCTCTCAGCTCCCACTGTGCAGCCGCCCGGTTCCTGGAGCGGTGGATCTCGTGGCGCCTGCTCTGAACCGGAACGGAGGGGTGAACACACACTCACGCATGCCCCGCGCAAACACACTGCCGCAGGTACACGCATCCGCTAATCTGGTCCGAGTCACATGACGGGATACCCTGTGCGGGGGGGGGCACTCACCAGCTCCTCGGGCGTGGCCTGGTGCACCGTGAGGTCGTGGACAGTGCTCTGGTAAGAGACAAGCGCAAGATCTCACTAACACACCTTCCCAAGGGAAAATAGGTTTTCATTATTTAAAAAGCACCTTCCAGGACAACACAACCGCCCGGTGTGCCCACCACGCGGTTTACATCGGAAACACAGTCGTGCGTTTCCGAAAGACACCCACCACCCACTCCTGCTTGGGACCAGGCGTCTTTTTAGACCGGGCAGGTCGTTTCCCGGGACGACGCTGAGAACGGTTCGTCTTCACAAATGACATCTGCCTATGTAGCAAAAGAAGGATTTCCGTCACAGAGCGGTAGCATGCACCTTCTCTACCAACATTCTACTAATTCGTTTAAAAACACAGAAAAGTCTCTTCACGCATGACGATGCCTACCGAGAATGGCGGCGTTTACAATCATATTGACGCTTTTCACCCCTTTAATGTAGTCAATTATTCAATTAACTTAATGCATTTCTACTATTCGTCTGTTTCATAAATAATTCAACACTGACCGATGCTAAGGTAAACTCCAATATAAACGAGCTAACAATCTCCGGAGGCAAGTCCAATAACGTTTAATTTATTCTCTCATGCATTTTAGCAACACATATAGACCTAATATGATTTAAAATAAAAACTTAAACCGAAGCCATCTAATTAAATGCTAATGTGCAACCGATGGTATTTTCAGAAGGATCTGTCCCACAGTTTACCCAACGCAGTTTAGAAGTTAATTTTAATTTCTATTTTGCTAGCATGTAGAGTTAATATCCAACTTCGCCAATCCACTAAAATATCGATAATCCAAGATTCTTGGCAAGAATCGATTTAAACGCAAACCGAACGTATGCAATTTACCAAATGTAAACCAATTTAAAAGGGTTGCTTTCTATTGTCCACGGTATTACAATAAAATTTTGTAAAAAAAATTAGTAGCTATAACCTAAATGTTTCTAAACACCCATTTATTTGAGAACTAAAGATAAGCGGTAGTTACGCGCAAGCTATGACAGAATTAGATTAATAAAACTATAGTTACTCCGTAAAACCATTAAAACATTGCAAGTTATTTTGGTTTAAAGTTTCTTCTCACCCAAATATCGCTGAAGCCTGGCGCTGCAATTTCTGTGATACGCGCCTTAAAGTTAATCTGGGTTCACTTCCCCCGTTACCAAGAAACGACGGACGCCAGGTGGAGACTAAGTGTAGAGGGAAATGTAGTTTTTACTGCTCATTGACAAGCATTACCGCTCATACTTGCTCATTGACAGGTACAACCTATTTTCAACGATGTATTGTGCTTTTATTAGATTAAATAAATAGCTTTCTTCAAAATGATTGCTGTAATTTGTTATCGTATTTGTTCTGTCACGGGGATTGATTACCTGGGGATTTTCTAAAGCCTTAAAACAGCATTTGTTTAAACCAACCAACAGTTAAAGCAGAGAGACCCGTAGCCTATGTGCCAATTTTGCGTTCAGGTGAAATATGAGCAAGTACACACATTAAATGTCGAAATATCAAATAATTCTTAAAACTGAGCCTATTGTTTTTCTCCACCTATTGTAGTAACATACTAACTCCACAAGATGGCGTAACCGTCCATTAAATTGTGACGGTTTACAACATGCGTCGGGCTGAAGATATTCGATACATTCGCTTTCAAACATAACTTTTCATCATGATCGTTGGCAGTTTTCATCTTAATATTAAACATCACTTTAGTTTACTAGCTCTAACACTTCCGTGTGAAAGAACTCTTTCTATATAAACGCCGACAAGTTTGTATAGTAAAAGTAACGCAGCATATTCAAATGTTCGTATTGTAAAAGTAACGCAATATATTCAAATGTTTTAAATCCCATTATTCGCTATCCCATTGTCATTATTGCACTGAATGTAACTAATCGTGGTTATTGTTAAATCCCAACAGTTTCCGCGAAATAGAAACCGATTGTAAAATAATAAATTAATAAATTACTGAAAATGTTAAAAAAAAACAAATTAATGGTAAAGTCGAAGCAATCATCTAGTAACTGCATGATTTTAGCCAAAGAGGAAAACGGCGATTCACCAACGTCTCTGCTCTAGTTTCCGTGTGACATTCATAACGCAGCGAAATCTGCACATTATAATATTAATTAACATACGCACGCTCAACTAACGTCTGCGTTCGGGTTCCGGTGGAGTGCCCTCGAACCGCGCCGTAAGACAATTTGCTGCCTAGAACTGTCCAAGCAGACTGCGATCCGCACTGCGCAGGCGCTTAACTGGACGAGTACCCAGATTGAAAAGAGAAAACTTCGCAGAACTCAGGGTTATCCGCGGACGGCAGTTTGAGCACTCTTTCGACTGGAATGGGCACGTGACCTGACGCACAGAAAATGCATTGAAGAGACGGCCCACTGGCATCTTGAGTGGAGACTTTGCCGCCCGTGGTTTTAGTCCGGAAGGTTTTCAGTGCCAAGTACTTCACACGATTTGTAGGACTGCCCAGATTTGGTAAATCGTGTAACGTGGATTAGAGGTTAAAAATGACTTGCTCTGCTGGTCGTCGGAACAGAAAAGGATTCCGTGAGAACGTCTACAGCGCGTATGGATTACATGTGAAATCGGCGTTGGTTTCGCTGTATCTCTTGGGAGAGGTTATGTGAGAAGTGTGTTTTCATTTCTTAGTTGCGAAGACATGGGACAACTTTCACCCTGCTTCCCCGCGGTCCGTTTGGGCTGGATTTATTCGAATTTTTGCCGTGGTTCAATATAATTTAAATAATGGGGAAGGGATATGCTTCACATAACTGACAAAAACGCGTAACCTGTTCTAATTCTTCCTAGACTGGGCAGGATTTTTAAAGAGCATTGTTAAATGTATTAGACATCGTGTGTAAAATGAAAACAGTAGATCCTTGTTAGAAGTACTTGGTGACCCGTTTTTTGGCTCTATTGGATTACCAACGGAATTCTCACACCAAACGACAATTACGAAGTTGCCAGGCTCGTGTTTGTGCGCTTCATTACGTTCACTTCATTCATTCAAGAAAACCACCGGTTAACAAGATTTAAATCCCACGCGAAATTGAAGGGCTCGGAGACATATCCAACTACTGTGAGCTTCGAGCGCCTAGGGTAGGTTTCTGCGATGTGGGGCGGAAGTTTCCCGACATCTCTCGCTATGGTTTTGACTCTGCTCCCGGCGGTTATTGACGTGAAAGCGAGCGGGGAGTACTGCCACGGCTGGCGAGACGCCCAAGGCGACTGGCGGGATGGTTTCCAGTGCCCCGAGCGCTTCGACAGCCAGGAGGCCATCGTGTGTTGCGGAAAGTGCGAGCTGCGGTACTGCTGTGCCAGCAGCGACGCGCGGCTGGACCAGGGCACATGCGACAACGACAAGCAAGCCCCCGAGCCGGGCACCGGCACTAAGGAAAACAAAGAAAACGAAGCAGGTAAATATTTTGGTAGCTATATCGTTTACCACAGAGTTATGAGGGGGAAAAACTTTTTTTTTTTTTTTAAAGTAGAGGCCCAAAGTTGTTGCCATTTTTATCTGGCAAATGTTCAGTTTTCCTGTAGGCTAATTTAATAAAAGTTTTGTAATTAAGTAATTCGATTTTAACTTTTTTATTTATATCTTTCTAGTGTTGAGTAGGTATAAGCGTAACATTTCTGAGGTATTAACTAATTATTTATGTTCAACCGTTAAGACAAACTCACTGTCTGTCTTTGGGGAAACGAGAGGCCCGTTGCATTTGCTTCCATTTAAGGTTTTACTTATATCTCGGAACTTACAACCGCGCGAAGACACTGAGACGCTGGCAGTGACAGCTGCTGGGAAGACTGCACACCACGAAAAGCCCGTAACGACCCCACTCCCTGACAAATGGCAAATTGTGCTGCGCAGTTATAAATAGTCTTGTTTGTTCTGGCGGTAACGCACGCGCGCAGTACGGACTGCCGCGTTCGAGGCCCCACGAGGATCAAGTTTGGACAAGACCGGATGCTTGGCAGCCATTCGTAACGGCCGCGACAAGTTCCTTCATAAAGCTCGTTGCGTTATTTATGGTTTCCGAATAGTACGCCGTCAACGCCATTTTCAGCCCTGTCGAGACAATTTTATTTCGATTTTTATAATATATCAGTGAAAGACTAAACACGAATTTAAACATTGAAAGGACTTATGAGAAGTTTCATAGAATCAAATTTGACTTACGACCAGTTGACGTGTTTTTGGAAGAATATAAAACGTGGGAAATTATTTAATTAAAAAAGTTTTACCTTCTAACTCCGAAACCGAGATAAATCATGAATGTATGTGCCCAAATGCTTGAATGCTAATTTGATGCTCTATAAAGGATAAGGTTACACCGCGTGAAACCTTATTATCCATTCTGCAAACTGGAAAATGTGTTAACCGCGCCGAGAGAACAGTAAATTAAGGTTACTGCAACCAGTTAATTGTGCCTGCCCCGATCGGCGCCTGCACCGGAGACTGTGTTTCTCACTCGAATTCTCCCCTTTGCCATTGGAGTGTCCCAGGCCAGGATAGTCATTCATGCATGACCCCAGACTTCAACCATGGCAATTTCCCATTACCCCTCACTAAGTTTAAACTTCAGCCTAGCTTAGGGCCAGTTTTTGTTTTTATAATGTTCCCTCAGCACATGCCACAACCTATGGAAATTAGCAATATTGCATTATATACATTTATAGTGCTTGGTATTAAAACCATGCTTTTCAAGCCCATTTATCCAAGGTGGAAGCATGCCGTGTGGAATTTGAACCTGCAACTTCCTGGCCACACATCTAATTCCTGAAACGCTTCTCCATGCCACTGCTTTCAGATAAAGATAACAACTGCCTGGGGACTCAATGGTGAGCACAGCTGGAAAATGGTGGGGGGTGGGGGGTAGCATGGCTCCCTGGTGGCAGAGATCCAACTTTGATTAAGGTCACTGCATCTATTATTACACTAAAGTACAGCCCACTGCATCAGTTAGTACACTAAAGTACAG
>JAOVYW010004912.1:0-12709 GCA_025775045.1 Hiodon tergisus | reverse complement strand
CCCGCATTCAGCAGTGCCGGGGCCTTCCAGCCTGGATGTGCTCAGCTGAACGTAAAACTGTCGGCCGGTGTAGCCTTTCCATATATATATATATAACAGCAACTAAAGAGTGTGTGTGTCTGGTGAAGAAAAGGAGCTATCTTTGTAACGGAAATATTCCATTACAATTCGGAAAACTAACATTAGGAGACCTTTGACTAGCAGTGAGTTGCTGATTTGTGTGTGTTGATTGTCCTAACATGCACTGGGTGTATTCTGACGCACTGTTCTGCTGAAATGCATGGGGTTAGATCCTGTGCTGTGCTGATTTGTTGCAGATTTGTGATGTAAATGTGAGGTCAAATGGCCTTTTCCGAATTAATCAGGCTGCCCGATCTTTCTCCAAATAACTCACAATGAACTGCTTTAAACAGGGGTACACTGAATAAATATCTCAACGATTTCCATGTAAACATACCGCGTCATTAATAAGCGGGCCATGATAAACAAATCACATCTGATTTCCTTCCCAATTAACCCAGAGTCAGGAGGTGAAGAGCGAGCCTTTGGGATATATTTAGAGGATTTTAAGTACCTTTTAGCCAACGTCATATCAGTGCCACAAAAGTATGAATTATTAAGGGAAACATGTGGCTTCACTGCTGGGCTTCCCTTTTGTTTTTGCAATAGCTTTGCTTTTGTTTAATATTGTGTATAGCCAGCACGCAAAGTACAGAGAAAACACTACGCTAACGTTTTAACGGCACGACTCCTTCACGACCAGTCAGATGATTTTAGTTTTTAAAGGCTCCGACAACGTTCTGAAATCTCCCAAGTTTGCGTTGCCGAGGGATGCCGCTCAGAAGCATGTTCTGAGCGACATTGCCCGATTAGCATGTTTACCAGGCTAAAACGAGTGTAGGAAAGGGCAGGGGTATAGCGTATCGCGCCCTACTTTGTTTACACGTCGTTCAGGCGGTTGCAGAAAAGATTAGCCGGATTTTCTAATCCAGTGGGGTCTCATATTTCTTGTTTGGCGTTCTTTCATTGGTGGAAAAAGAGCTTAGATATTGGTGGCGTCGTAGACTTTGGAGGGAAAAAAATGTAAGACATATGCAAAAATCAGCTTTGGAACTTTGACCTTTGACTTCACTAAACATTTCACAGGAATACGTAAAAACTGTTGGGGTATCTCTTTAACTTTTAAACCTTTGTGGAAATTTAAAAAAGTATATATAATTTAAAAATATGGAATACATGCATTGACCAACATATGAGTAGATCTATAACTACCACTAACACAGATCTGTAACCAACAGAAACGCTACCACTCTATAGATAAATATGTAATGCTAATGTAAATAGGTTTCAGAGCTGTCCACAGCTGGTTGTAATGGTGGACATAATGGCCTTTGCTCATTTTGCATGGGTCATTTTTAAAGTCACAATCATAAATCGTAAAGATTTTTTAGATATGAAATAAGATGGTTTTCCAGCTGGGTTAACTCAAAATGGCAGCTAACTACCATCCGTGATATGATAGCTTTGACCATAAAAATAACAATGTTTTTTTTATCCAATTAAATTTAAATAACAGTCATTTTAAATCACTTGGATTAATATCTGCATTTTGCTGAGGAGAAACAAAAGTAATCTTAATGGAGGTGTGGAGAGCGAGAATTTTGGAAATTACCCCAGAAATCTGTGTGTTTCCATAATGCTGACATCACACAACTGTCAGTCAGGCAACGAAAACTAATCATTTCTGAGAAGAGTCGGTTTAACAATTAGAAATAAATAAAATGTTTGCATAAATATTACAAACATAAGAAATGCAAGTTGTTGAGACAAGAGAAGTTAATAAACACTGCCGAGTCATTCCACTTTTATTATTTAGAGATTTCAGATATTTTAAGGCTGTTTTCTTGTTTTCACTTTGTGGACTTTCGAAGCCTCGACTCTGGCCAAAACAAAGTCACCCAGAGTCGACCTGAGATGGATCGTTTGGTTCTTCTCCTATTGAGAAGGGGGGGGGAGAGAGTTTTTAGACTCACTGGTTCTGGGAGGAGCAGCAACAGAAAGGTCCCAGAGTGTTTAGCGATGTAATCTTTCCTGTAAGTGTCTGTTGGATTTCCAGTCGGCCCTCCTCTCAACTTCGACCCCCGACCCCTGCCTCATGTGTCACAGTGAATGATCCCGTATGGCTCTGACACCGGGCCTTCCAGATCCTCCGGCCCAGAGTTAAACAAGGGCTGCGCCCAGCTGGGCCTCTAATGGGAGTCTGTAAACACTCGCCACATCGCTTTGGTTTTCATAATTACTCTTTTAACGACACAACAGAAGAGAAGTACACAGCTCGGATCGTGTTTGACAGTCTTGATTTTAGGGTTTTGTTGGAACTCATCGCTCTGGCTCCCTTTCCTCGCGTGAGAAGGTTGCTGAATTCACCTGGGAGCGTATTGGTGGAAGATGCAGTCCGTATAGCGCGTTCCTTAAAGGGGGAGATGGCAGAGAACGTGACGCGGTTCTGTTGTATGTCAGCTCATTTTAATTCTGTCCATATATCTTCCATTTATCAACATGAAAGAGAGTTACTCAACTCTCAGGATGAAACAAGGGGTATGCCGTCTGTTCCAGTTTATTCCTGAACTTTCATTAATGGCATATTCTGTAGTTCGTCCTCTCAAAATGAACACTTTAGTAAGGTACTCCATAGGGCCATCATTTGTGGTCATTTGTTGTATTATAATTTAAACAGATATTAACAAACAATCATTGCACCTCCTGAGTTGTAAGATTGAGCCCTGTTAGCCGGATTTGATGGTTATTAGCCAATCGGCGTAGCGCTGTCCTGGACTGGTCTGGTGGCAGAATTGGAGGAGCCTGGCTGTTCTTCCTCACCCTCCCTGTGTGTGGTGGCAGGAGTCGTAGCGAAGGCTCGACATGCATCAGCACAATTGGAGATTTCAAATTGGAGAGAGAAAATAACAACAACAACGATCATCACAAGACCAGGACTCATTGTAGATATACATTGGCGTGTGCAGACATTTTCATATCCACCTAAAGTACAGCTGAAATGTTCTATGGATTCCTTCAGTTCCAAATTTCCTGTTTTAAAACAACTGAGTGTTAATGACTTCCGAGGGAAGTCTTCCCTGCCATCAATTTTTACATACATATAGTGCAAATTAGACGTAACCCTCGGTATTAGTGAAATGGAAGCTTTTTACATACATACGCTATAATCACCAGCACCACCGGTCTTTCATGTGGCGGACCAGAGATTGCTCAAGAAGGGACACAGGATTGTGATTTCAATAGTGATGCTGCACTGCTAAACAAGCTTACAGCGCTGGTAACAGACAAAAATCCCTCGGGCGTGGTTGTGTTACCGCGGTTGTAACATATTGCATGGGGATTTAGGGATCTCACCAGGCACAAGTCGTCTAAGCACAGGTTTGACTCGTCTAGGATACCAGCGCACCCCTTGGAAATGTGGCACCGCGGAGGACAAATAACCCATTAATTTTGTTGGCGGTCCGAAAGTGGACGGTTCCTTTGCCTGAGGAAGTCCGTGTATGAAACTCTTCTTGCGGGTTTCGCAAATTACTCAAAACAAGTACACAGCGTGTGAGTTGGAGGAAGAATTTCCCTGCTAATCTTTCTGCCGTGAAATAAAAACGTCCCTACGATAAGAACAAAAACAACAAGGATCTGACATCACCTCCAGCACCACTACTCTACAGCCTATAATTTGATCGTTTTTTTTTCTTTAGTCTGCTTTTTTCTAAACAGCAATTAATCTAATTTTGGCGCTATTTTCCTGCCCGAGTGAGACACAGAGTTGCTGTTTTCTTCACGTCGGCATGGCCATTAAATGGTCCAATTAATGTCACCTTTAGCTGAGGAGTGCTCATTTTTACAGGGGAACTGCCACTCCGCTCTATGAGTGCTGCCGTGTAATATGCATTAATTGCGCCGTAACGCCGGTAATTACCACCACCCCACCCCCCCCCACCCCACCCCCCGCCCCCCTCCCGCCTCAAACCTCTTAATAAACTGTCATGCCCGGGCAAGACTGGCCTAAAATTGACAACTGTTTCGGGACCTGCAAACGAGATAGGAGGAGTGAGAGGAGCCCATCGGCAGACAGCATCCAACACTACCACACATCTATAACCCACTGTTGAGCAGATCCATACATACCAACCCTACAGATCTGTAACCAAAACTACCACACATCTATAACCCACAGATGAACAGATCCATACATACAAAGATCTATGGCTATCACCCCTACAGATCTGTACCCAACTGCCCCAGATCTATATTCCACAGATGAGTACATTTATAACTGCTACAAAGATCTATAACCAGAAGATGAGCAGATCTATTACTACCTACCCTTACATTTAACTAGATCATGTGTTCCAGTCCAATATATTTATTCATGAAAAGCCTGGCAGATCTGGAACCAGATTTCAGGAATATCTGTATCCAACATGTGTGGCTGCAGCTAAGAATCTTAGAGCCATGGTAAGATTTATTGTCAGGGCCCCAACTCAGCGCTGAGACCAGGCCTAGACACGCCTCCTTCCATGTATACCTCCTCGAACCCTGGGCCTGCAGAAACCTTCAGGTCTCTGCGACACAGCATGGCAACACCGCTTAGAAATTACCCATCGCCGGAACTGAATTCAATTTTTTTTTTTTATTTTGCAAAATAATTGCAAAACCCATTTTATTTGCCAGTACAGGTGGAGGGGGAAAAGAAACATGGTACACTGGTCATTAACAGAAATAAATAAAATGTGTGCAAAAGATTCACCTGATCTCTCCTCCCACCCATGCTCTGATTGGTCTGATAGAAACATGATCCACACGGCGTTAGGGATCATTACGTCTGTAAGAGGGCGCTGACGTGGAGAGATAACAACTTTTTGGTGCGTTGCTAAGTTTCTACGCTGGGAAATTTCAAGTCGATTATTTATAATTTAGTGAAACATCATGTACCCTTTTTCTTTCAAACGTACCAGCAGAATTGTACAGCGGTGCAGACTCTTCTCCGGGAATGATATCAGGCCGGTGTAAACAGGGACCAAAGCACAAGTCCTCCGCAGCTGCTGACCACTCTCGGAAGAAAAGTTCCGGTTTAATTGTACTTCGGTACTTTTTCCGCTGGACACAATGCGACAGCTGCGCCCCGTCAGGAGAGGGGGAGGAATTCCGCGACGTTCCAGGCCTTGGTCAGGGAAGCTGGCCCTGCAGGGGAATGTGCAGCTAATGCTGGTGGCAGCTGTACTTCAATGCCCCCCCCCCCACCACCGCCCCGCTCCATCTGTGGCTGTCGTCGGACCCTCCAGGTGTCATTATCACAACAGATCAACGCTGTCAGCCAAGGCTTCCCGTGTTTGTCTGGCAAACAGGGGCTGAATTGTCAGGTTGACAACACATGAAAGCCCTTCCCTTCATCCCAAACAAGTGGAAATCAATACCAAATTGCAACAGGGCCACTGCGCTGACCCTGACTGCCACTCAGAATTTTTTTTTCCCTTTTTCCTCAGTATTTAACTTTTGGTTTGCAGTGATTTCCATGACATAATTAGCCCTTCCCGCGTTCTTTCTGAAATCTTGCCGATGTTTTTTTTTTTTTTTTTTGGCTTCTAACGAATGGACCGGGGCCAAACGCAGGGGTGATAACCAGCGCCCCACTCCATCCCGCCCCCCTGTCAGAAGTGGTAAGGTTGCAAAACAGAGCTTGATTAGATTAACTCCCCAACGGTCGGTTCAGCACATTCTGCAATGTGCCAACAATCATCTCTAACAGCTTCAATGTTGTATCAACAGGCATCAAAGTATTCTGCTTGTATTTTGTCATGTTCCTGCAACTTTAAAGGAATTGTCTTTATCTGAATTTATTTATTCAGTTGCATTGTATAAGTACACCACTGTTTTCCTGTGATTCTGGCTTTTCTGACTCATAATTGCGTGCTAACAATCTGCATAGCCTTTTACGTTACATCATACCAATTGTGCTGCTAAAATATGGCAGTAAATCACCTGCTCCTCCTGGATATAAAAGTATTACTTAACTTCAGGAATAACTCGGGGGCATCAGGTGATCTCTGCACACGCGCAGACCGACCACTCCCAGACACGTGGGCAGAAGCAACCTGAACTGAAGGCCCAGCCCAGTCTTTGGCCACGCCCCCTCAGCTGCACCTCTGCTGATAAAGGACACTGTCGCTCTGGCATTTCAGAGATGAAAACTACGCGCAGCTTACATTAAATGATGTGCGGTGACTGAGTTCCTGATGTCCCCCTTTCTCCCCTGCTAAGGTGTCGGTCGACTTAAGAAGAAAATTACTGAATGCTAAATCGAGATTGTTGAGAAGGAAAGATTTGTACAAATGATCCGGTGACGTTTTGTTGCAGTTTGTTTAGAAAGTTACCGTTTGTCTTTATTTTTCTTTGTTGTTTTGTTTGTGTATATGTATATATATATACCTCAGTCATTCTCACTTACTCTAAAATGTTAAATTTGACATATACATCTTTGTACAGAGCATACGTGCAAATATGATTGACTATTTGACTTTTCCTGCACGACTTACGGCCAAGAGACGTCTGGTTCTTGATGTTTAAAATTAGAACTCCCATGACCACATCATGACTCCACATCGCAAAGTCTCCTCAATCTTTCGCCAGATTCGAACCCTGATCCACCAGCCCCCCTCGATCAAGCGCCAGGATGGCCCATGTTGTGTTACCGTCCAAACTGTTGCTGATTACAGCCGGGGTTGGCGACCGGGACTTTCCGCAAATTGGAAACATGTCAGCGCCAGGGTTAAAGGCTGGATTAGGCCACGGATTCGCCGAGGTAGAGCGGAGGAAAAACTGTCGGTAGTTTACAGGGGTTGGGTTTCACCCCCCAGAGAGCGCTTAATTACGGCGAAGGCTGCTGGGAGACTGATATCACATCGGCTGCGTTGTTCCCTTGACACCGATGTTCCGCCCTGTCCGGGCCAATACAGGGCCTTCCCTCGCCAATGTCAGCTTAATTTCATGACTCTGGCTCCAAGAGGGGGCAATCTATTACTGGGGAGGGCTCCGGGTCGGAGCTCTACTCCACACTAATGGACGAGTAACTTCATAACCTTGCGCAGCAGACTGGAATCAGTGGTGGGAGTATTTAGTTTCGGTCACCTCAAAAGAAACGTGTAAAGAGCAATGAGAGGTGAAAAAGAGTACAGTAAAATCCCACTCAAGCAGAAGTAAAGTAGCCAATAAAAAAACTACAAAAACTACAGCGTTGCCACATGATCTCCAAGCAAACACTAACGCTAAGTTGACGGTTTCCCGTCCCGATTTAAAGAGAAAGGCTTAAAACATTTTCCTGAATGTAAAGCGTCCCCTCGAGTGCGCTCTGGGATTCTCCTCCCGCCCATCTTCATCAGAAGATGCGACAGAACTTGGAGATCCTGCACTGCTGGTCTCTGCCTCCATCTCTTCGGTTGGATCAAAAGAGCTACTGCTGAACCGGACGGCTCGCTCCAAATCTTTGATTAATTGACTGACCAACCATAAGCATCACGCCGTTCAATTGATTTAATTTGACTGGCCTGTCGAGTTTGTTTTGTTTTTTTCAGTGAGAGCCCACAAAATGTGTACTCTATGACAAAGTAACAGAGTACAATGCTTAACTCAAAAGATAATAGAATAAAATTCAAGTTACCAAATTTGAAAAAGCTACTCAATTACAGTAACAAGAGTAGTAGTAATTTGTTACTTTTTCCCCCTGGTTGTTAAAATATATTTTTCAATCACACATTTTAGAATATTCATAGAACATAGTGATTTTAAGATTTTAAGGCATTTTTTCTTGTGAGTTGAAGATAGATATTCTGCCGCCTGCAACTGCAAATAGCATCTTTCAATAAGGGGACCATGGTTCAAACCTAGCTTCCTCTACCTTTTCTCCGACAGTGCAGTCTCTATGTGAACAGAAAACCTTTTAAGTTTGTGTTAGAAGATGTTAGTAGCACAGAGGTTATAGAACACTGACAAAAGTTACAGTTGCGAATTGACCTAACCTAGGCTTTTTCTCAGAGCGAATGATCAGATTGGGATTTTGTGAGAAGATTCCAGCTGTGATTTCCCATTGGCCAGCTGACACCAGAGATAGCAAGGTCAGGCCTCAGTGAGTGAGATGGATGGTCTCTGGGCCGAGGACAGGCCAGGTCTGCCAAGGTTCCCAAGCTCCTCGATAACGCCTGCTTCCTTCTTCAATCTGGCAGATTGCGTGGATGTTCCACACAAGCGCTCGTGAATTTCCTCGCCCTGGAAAATGGATAGGCGTCACGTCCCATTTTCAAAATCTCATTGCCGAAAAAAGATCATAAAAATGTCAGAGAGAATTATCTACTGTGGAGGCTGTAGTATGCTTTAATTCATTTTCCCCCCCTACAATTACAGTGTAAAGTTGGTTTTCTGCCTATTTCAAGAGCTTATTTGAATTTTACACACCTAAGCATATTAAAATGTTTCTGGGACAATTTAAAGACCCAGGAATGGAGCTATTCATAGGAGCTCAGACCTAAATAACTGGCTGTTTGGACCAATTTGGCTTCCTGGCTGCTATTTCCCCTCTCACCCCGCGTTATTTATGAACAGCCGACCAGAACATTTCATTTAGTCACCGTCAGTGTGTTCTGTCCAACGGAGGGGTGCTCCTTCAAGAGGAATCTCTAAATTTTCCGCCCGCAGGACACTTTGTTATGAGACCATCCGAGACACGACCCTCCAAAAACAGGCTGTAAAGCACGTCTGACACTTGCAGGATCCGTGCAGGTGTCGCCCTGGGAACTGACCTTGAAATGGGCCTTGAAACAGGCCCTCAGGCATAAACACCCATTAATCACCAGCCAGGAGCAAGACCAGACCAGAGCTCGCATCAGTAAAGACCTTGTGCCCCCCCCGCCCCCCCCGCCCCCCATCAGTTTGACATTCACCGTCATCTGAGGACATCTGGTAAGTAAATAAATAGTAATACTGCAATACGAAGTTACCCTTGCTGTTTCAATCGCAGGAAATCATTTTAATCCTAGATTTTTTTTTCCGGTCCTACTTCGTAACGCTTCACCGATGTATACATTGTGATCTGAGTCTGAGTATATAATGTTATATACTGTATACACACAGCGGTCACACAGAAGAAGAGGTTGCTGGGATTCATTGGTTGGTCGAATCAAACCAATTTCCTATCTGTAGTTTGTTCAAGGTGTTCACTTTGGCTAACCAACAACTCTAGCGAAGATCTGAAGGAAATCAGCTGGTAACATAAACAATCAAATGGAGTGTCTTTGGAGAGAATTTAAAAAATATATACTGGACCAGATATCCAGTAAATAAATAAATGATGGTCTTTGTAAAATTCCCGTAAATATCCCCATAACTTCACGCTGTCTGATAAATAATACACAGCGCAATCCGGTCATTACAGGCTGATGTCACGTTGTGAAACTGGCATCCGCATAAAAAAATCCAAGCTTTTGGAGTTCAGGGAAGCGAGCGTCTGTTGACGTATAGCCGTAACCTCCACAAAAGGTTGCTTTCCTTCTCCCTTCGACCCAGGGGTACGCTCAGCAGAAGAAAAAAAGGCCCCTCTCGAAAGGTATCCCGTGTAAATGTTTAGATAACAAACATAACATTTCATAACAATTCCACAAAAAGAGCAGCAGTGTGGACCTTGGGATGTTTCCTTTCTTCTGCGTTTCTTTCTTTTACATAAAAGGCAAAATCCGACAAGGTTCTGTGACATGTGACATTGGGGTGAACTTGCCCTGTATGTGTGAGGGACACAGAACCGTAAATCAGGGGTTATAAAAACACTGGAGCGCAGGACTGCATTAGCGGACACTGCTTCTGCTCTTACTGAAATGGAGACAAGAGGAGAGGTCTGAGTGTTTCCTGCTGTGCAGACTTGGTATTGTGAGTGTAGGGAAATGTCTGCATAGCAGAGATTTGGTTTGCGTGTTTAAATATCCTCAGGTTTGGTATTGAGTGTATGTGTGTAGGTATATGTCTCTACAATAGAGGTTTAGTTTGTGTGTTTAAATATCCTAGGGTTGGGTATTGTGTATAGGGAAATGTCTCCACACCAGAGGTTTGGTTTGTGTGTTTAAATGTCCTAGGGTTGGGTATTGTGTGTATAGGGAAATGTCTCCACACCAGAGGTTTGGTTTGTGTGTTTAAATATCCTCAGGTCGGGTATTGTGTGTATAGGGAAATGTGTCTAAAGTGGTTGTTTAGTTTTTGTGCTTAAACACCCTAGGGTTTGGTCTGCTGTGGTCTGCAGTGTTTTTGTTCCACCCTGTGACAATGCCACCTGTTGGGTATCCATGTCAAGAGGTCAAATCACACCAGGGGCTCGAACACAAGACCCAGTGCAGGATTCCTATCAGCACAATGTCTGCATTGGCCATTTTCATACTATGGCATATATAGTCTTTTATTTTATTTATCAGAAAAACAGTATAACTTTGTCCCTGACTTGCTTAGCATTGATCTTGTAGCTAGCACTCTTGTAATGATTGTGGAACTCATGAATATACTGGCACATTCTAACCTCAATGAGAGGAGTCTTTTTAGTTATAATAAAGTACCACTGAAGCTCAAAACCTTTCATTAATTTGTTTCCTCCTCTGGGCGGAGAATGCCGTAAAAAGAGCAATATTCCCTGGCATGTCGATAATATACAAAAGAAAACACATAGACACTGAGTGCAGAGCGTCTGAAGTTCAGACGAGGTTTGGTCCAACGGCAATCATCTGTTGCATAGTTTCATCACAAAGCTGGACTGCCTCTGGGCCTGCCGTATCCTGTACAACCACTGCTTCCTCCACGACTGCATGGAGACATGCCAAGGCTGAGGCCGGTGTCGGGAGTCTGGGGGTCAGGCAGGAAGAGCTCCAACGTCCCAGCAGTACGACGCCACTTGCAGGCATCTGGCATGAACTCCATCTGAACCCCCCACTGGCTTGGGACAGGCCCGAGCCATACTACAAAAACACCCACTCCGCTGGTGTTTGCCCCTCATGTGGACGACGGAGGTACCAAAGAATGTCCCCAGGGCCAAATGAAAATAGCCGTCATTCTAACGACGCGGACGGTTACTGGGCTGTTATTTCATCACCTCGTGTGAACCCATGTCCGTGCGCAAGATTGGCGTCTTGCTTTGCCGCCTAAGTTAGTGTAATTTCATCTGATTTCACACTTAACTAAAAGGATGGAAGGATGACGTAACCAAGGTCAAACGTTTGACCTTGAGGAAGACGCAAATAAATGGAAACTCCGATAGCGTGAGACTGACTGAGGCATGGTGCGACCCAAAGCCCCAAGAACTTTTATTTCCACCTCCTGCTCTTAGCCTGACATCCAGGGGAACGTAGCCCAGGTTGCTTGGAAACTACAATTCCTTCCTTTGTTCGGCGGTCTTCTCTACGGCCACAGTGCTGCTGGACCGGTGTATGGTCAGAGGTGAAGCTCGGGCTTAAACACCGATTAAACTTACGTTTGATTTACTGGGCTTTAGCCCCTTCGACCTTTAACCGCTCCTGACCCCCCCATTAAATAACAAGGTTGTGACTCTGGCTTCCTCTACCGTGCCTCTCCGAGAGTGGGACAAAGCGACTGAAGACTGTAAACCCAGTGAAGCCCCGCCTTTTCTGCGCAGCCAACCCGACGGAACTCCAGAAACAAACGTAAAAGACGAATAAAATACCTAATTAAGCCCCTCTACGTCTTCCAGCCTTCCTGCAATTGTTTTCCTAAAAGGTGGCTGCTACGCAGAACCGTGCTGGGACCGACCCCAGCGAATTGGTCTCTCCGCACAATGCCAAACACACACATCAATTCTGAAGCTTACATCAAAGCAGGCAGAGCTGCCTGTGGGATTTCCATGTTCTCGGTAAAAATAAAAACGTTCCATAAAATTATTTTCAGAGAAGACAATATATTTATTTTGGTGCGTCCTTTACAACTTTCTTCCGCCGCCTCTATTTAGAGACTTTGTTATTGCCTCGACAATGAACCCCAAAAGCTTTCCTAATAAGGCTTTGCGCTTTGAGTGCTTGCATCCTGCTGGAGGGATTCCCACCCCACGTTTCTTTTGCAACCCGATACTACGTCCAGAAGGATCTGTGTGCAGTCACCGGCCCGAGATCCAGACGCGACAGTCACCGGCCTGAGATCCTGACGCGGCAGTCACCGGCCTGAGATCCTGACGCAACAGTCACTGGTCCGAGATCCTGACGCGGCAGTCACCGGCCTGAGATCCTGACACGACAGTCACCGGCCTGAGATCCAGACGCGACAGTCACTGGTCCGAGATCCAGACGTGACCCATTGGCAGTTTTTGGCGTCGCGCTCTGATGCGTAGGCTTTAACGCATTATGCCACAGCTTTATAGTTTAAGCAGAGTACGTTCTGAACGCCTGCTGAATTGCTGTGATCTACCTCCCTCGCTACACTTCCTGTGAAGGCTCCTCCCACAACGAGACTGCGTTCCCTATCCTTAGCTCTGATGACCTTAGCATAGCCGCCGGATCAGATGCCCGCTGACTTCCTAACACGGTGGTCCTGGGAGGGCTCTGGTTTTTTTTACTGCGCCAAAGCTCAGTTCGGATGTCTCTAATTACCTCAGCACAACCGTACACCAACCCCCCCC
>JAOVYW010004908.1:0-12714 GCA_025775045.1 Hiodon tergisus | reverse complement strand
ACACATTATTTACAACCTTAAAGTCTCGGGAGCCAGGCTTCCCAGCAGCCCCCACGGGGATGGCTTTAGCCCATTGGTGGGGAAAGCGCTTCTAGCCATCCCCGTTACAATATTTACATACTACACAGAGACACATTCATCCATCAGCATTAAACCTTCCTATAAAAACCACCCCTGGGACCATTAAGAATCAAACCATTGCATTAAAGCATTCATGGAAAGGCCGTCATGGCATTCTTTGGTATTTAAAGTGTCTTAAAATGAAACGCTTTAGGGGAGCTTTATTGTTTCCCATTCTGAGACTGCCTTCATGATACAGTGCAGCAGAGACTCTTTAATTCAGCACTCAATCTTAAAGAATGTCATGTGAGAACTTGACTTGACTCTACTCGTAATATGAGTATCGACTCACATCAGAGTGACTGTACTGTTTTGACTGTTGGATGTGGAGTTACTCGGTGCTGAGTTATTTGATGGTTTGCACAGTGTAGCTCTGGTCCAAGGCCTCTATCCCTCCCGATGCACGTGGAGGTCAGCTGCAGGGTGACGTGAAGGAAGAGGAATTGAACCATCTGCTTCTCCTTCCAAGCTATGTGGAGCATGTCTGTTTTCTTCACAGTAAAGACTGTCAACAATAACGAAAAACGAAAAATAAAAACCCAGTCTAAAGAGGGAGAGGAAATACCTGAACGGTCTCCCACAGCTGCCATGGGTAATTGCTCTGATGAATCTGATGCTGAACTAAGGAGTTTATTTTGCTTTTCTTTTTTTCTCAATAGCTTGGATTCATTTAAATACCAAACCACTGCATTCCCATGAAAAATCCTTAGCATTCTAATAAATAAATATATCTGCATCAAATCTGACAAAGTATTGCCAGCACAACAGAAATTATTCACTTCCAACATTGTAGCAAAATGTCATACATCAACCAAGTACATTTAGAATTCATCATATTTGATGTCCTCATAGGCAAAACCCCTGGGTAAGAAGCACTTAGGGCCACATCCACTCTTGACACTGCTGTGTCTCATCCGCTTCCTGGAGGGGCATAACATCGTAAGGTGACAAATATATTGTAACAAAAGCTGTGTAACAATCTACCTTTGACTGCAAAGGCCAGAACATGGATCACTTACTGCCAAAATAAATTGCTAGGTTTATTTCAGTTCAACACATTTTGTTTCAGAAATAATCTACCCTGCAAACACATATTGTCAAAACCATTTTATAGGACCTCTGCTGGTTGCCAATCCATGTGCATAAAACCCAGCTGGATGATAATAAAGTTAGCATGACAGCAATAACACTGGCCCCAAAACACTGTCCAATAGCACGACAATAGCATGAGAAAAGGAACAAACAATACAAATTAGTTCAGTCTAACCAGTTTGTGTGTTTGACCATGAGTTATTTTTTGTGAGAAAAACCCCATAATAGACACAAAAGTCCAAAAACACAAGTATTGATGGAAATTTTCATTAAACCAGAAAAAGAAAATACTGATCCTATGTAGTAGGTACAAATTCCAAGAGACAAATCTGCATTCCAAAATCAACCCATAGCGGCTTGTTTGTAGCAGGAATACATCAATGAAAATATATGAAAAGGCAACAAGGACTGTTTCTCTTTAACAACAACTGAATGCTATATGTCCCCTAGCTAGGTGCAGTTAAGTGTTTTGTTTTCCCTACCCACCAAACCTGAACACATAAAAATACTCGACAACAAACAGTGACGGGACAAAATCCCAAACAGGAAAAGGTGCTGTCCCACAATGCATTAGTTCTGGGTTTTTAAGTGCCTCACTTACATTTAAAGGGGCAATATTTCTTATAACTTGTTTTTAAAAGGGTAACAGTAACACATACCCATAAGTAACATATATTCTGACTTGTGTCGCTTAGATAAAATACATTTCTGTGTGCTGGGACACTGGCTTTCTTGTATCCACAGATATTGCTGCGAACATGGAAATGTTCCCATCATGTTGCCAGTATACAGTTTTATCCTGGCATCCTAGATCAGTTTTTCTGCCACTCTACTGTACCGCAAAACATAGGTAATATGTCACAGGAAAATGTGCAGTAATGTACCATATTGTATAACAAAGCCATTGCTCATACAGTATTGCTCTAAACTTACTTCAACATATTCAGAACGCAGTTCACACACTCTTAAATTATTTGAAAAGGCACCAAATATATCAGTTTCATCTTAATTCCTGCAACTACATTTCACAAAGGCTTCGTACTAGATATTTTTTCCTGATTTCATGCAAAAGCATTCCAAGTAGTCAATTTCTGTGATGGTTTCCATGCCAGCAAGTCCACTCAATTACATTTAAGTGGTCTTTCAAAATATTTTGTGTGCAGTTCCCTCTTAGTCTCCAGATAGTTGACTTGCAAACACCCCAAAGCCTCTCCAGGTTTTGTGTATGTGCAGCTGTAACGGGGTCAACACAAAATTATTGATGGTTAAAAGTTAGGTGATTGTAACCTTCGTCCTGAAGACGGCGGTAAGACAATATCAGCGTCAGTTAGAAAATGAAAAAGTCGGAAAGCCAATGTATGGCCGATTCATCATTGACTGTTGCTATGCTATCATGTTACATTCCCATCCAATTATCAAAAAGAAGCCACATGCTCTTTCTTTGCCTTCCACGGTTGAAGGGTAAAGAATAGAGGAGTTGGACACAACAAAATAGTAAGTTAAGTGCTAGCCATAACTCAAACTACTCTGGTAACATTAAGACAGCCAATTAAGTAACCCACTACTTAACTGTAGCTATTTATTCAGTGCCACAGAATTCTCATTAACAACAATCCAGCCCCCTCCATAGCTCCCCCAATCACAATTCTTTGGTGCCTGCTTGCTGCCTAATGTTTGTTCACATTATACAATGTAAATTATTTTCATGTGGTGAGTTTTTGGTGCTTCTGCCATAGGTCCTGAAGATACAGTAAGCTGGCCCCAAGTTGCAGCGGCAGCAGCAGCCTTGGATCAGGTCATGGTTTCTCATTTGTGTACTACACGTAGAATACAGTTTGTCCTTTTGTGGCGTAGGTTGTACATTCTTATATGTCTATTATTATTGTATATATAATTGTTATATGTCTGCTATATGTAGTGTAGCGCCGGGCTACGGGGCAGGGGACAGACGTGGCGTACCCAAGGTTACGGACAAAACTATTTACTCAGTCACAACCCAAGGACAAACTAATGTATACGGTGGCCACGTTGAGTCTACTTTTGGGCTTCCCTACCGGTGGCACTGGGGTGAAGGTGAAGGTGTTTGGGGGAGTTCAGGAGGACAGCTGGGGTCCTTATGTCGATAGCAGGGTTTTCCCTCCTCTGAATCTGCAAAAGACATCAGTGTAACTCAGTTGACCTGCAGACCTCTCTCACTGTGCGCTGGAGGGCACTTTTGTAGGAAGGCAGCCAATTATGGGAACAGCCTGCAGCTGTTCCTTTTCCCCTGGGTAATTGGCAGCCTAATTGAAAGATGAGGCCCTCGGCGCTGTCCAGGCTTGAGTGCGAAGGGGTGGTGCTGAACAGCTGAGGGCTTAGGTAGGCGCTATCCGTGGTGCTGAGGCATCCTCCGGTGAAGACAGGTGATCTCTAGCAGTGTTGTCGGGGTGTGTGCAGGGGCAGGGACTCCCGTTCCCGCACCACAGTAGGATGTACAATTGTTACATGTGTTGTGTTGTTTCTATTTTTTTACTCTAAAACTACTACTTTTTTCTCTATATATTTCTCTATAACTATATTTTTTTCGTCAGAATTATCCTATCTTATCCTATCCTAACCTAGCAGTGTTTCTTTGTGTTGGTACTTTTAAAATCTGAAATTACAGGGTTTCATTTCTCGCCAGGGATTTTTCTACAAAAAAAATGAAACGTTTTTGGCAGATTTTGTCAGTATGTAGTAGAGCTGCAACGATTCATCTGCTCTCAAATTGTCTTTTTGTTTTTTTAAGGATCAATCTCCAAAGTGGAGTTCCTAGATCCAACGGCAAGATAAAATAATAAAGGATCTTAAGCAAGAGCGAACTTTCCTACGTGAGCAAATCATGGGGGGGGGAAGAAGAAAACAAGGGAGTAATTTGGGCAACTTGTATTTGCAAAATGTAATTTAATTCTAATGAAAAGTGTGATGTGATGTGTCTCTTCTTAACAAGATGCTTAATGTCTCATCTATCCTCTATTTAATTAACGCACGACCAAAAGTATTTACTTTAGAAGAGGATGACGAGGTAGATGGCGAAATGGACGAAGGTGACATTCCCCTATCTTCTCTAAACATCAGTGAGTCCTCAGACAGTGATGTTGGCATCCAAAGATGGAAGAAGCCACATCGCCCACGGTCACCTGCAACTGTGGCTGTGCCTGGGCGAGCTCATATGAGAGGTAAGAATGGCATTACTTAAACCCCTGCCCCATAAACCACTAGCTGTCATGAAAAGTATTTATTGGTGTAGTGCCTCTCTAGCCTGTTTAACTATTGTGAGAGGTGGCAATCCTGAGTTCTTTAAAATCTCTATCCACTTTTACACCAAAAACACTCTTTTTCTTAACTTAAAATACAAAATAGTCACTAATCACAACTGTTGTATAGAAAACTATATAAAAGATTTATTTTTATTTTTTAAATAGATTAGTAATTAAATGTATCTTGGAAAAATAATCCTTCTCAAATCACAAATGCATTTAAGTTCACATTTAAAACACAAGGGCCCAAGAAAATAAAATAGCCGACAATAACCAAGCTTAAACTAAAATACCCTCCAAATGTTGCAGGCCTGTATGTAGCTCGGGTGCGTTGTAGCCTTTAGCAAAATGGCAGCTCCACCACGCAGGCCAAAGCAAAAGAATACCTGTACACTCAATGGGAATGTAGCCTCACGCGTGCAGGATGAAAAGCGACAGCAGCAGGAGATATGATGAGAAGATCCATGATGAAGAGAAGACATTGAAGAGAAGATTCACGGAGTTGACAGGAAGTCCACACTCGGCAACGCTATTCGGCTCTGTCAGTGTCTTTGTCCGTGCTTGTTCTCGCAGTTTCACAGATTGAGCAAATTATAACACCATTGCTGGTCAATGAATCTTAACTTTTAAACCCTTATTTATTAAACTATGAAATTATTTATTCAAACTTGTTTATACTATATTAATGATTTCAACCGGGTTACATTGGTAAAAGCATTGGAACAGTTGTTTAAAATATGCTCTGAACAAAAGATGAGGCAAAAGTACAGATCTTCAGTTCTAGGTTCTGAAAATCCTAGAGATGGGACGATATATAAAAATTCAATATTTCACAATAGAAAAATGTGAGAATATGTATCGTGGGTCAGAAAAATTAATGGTGATATTTGCTCCATTTTATTCTGCTGTAGTAATTGTTATGTTTAGAGTTTTGCATGTTCAATGTTACAGGGGTGATGTTATGGGGAACTCTGGAAAATCGGGTGACGGTTCCTGGGGGGACAGTTTGGCTAGGGACACAGGGGTCTAATTTGGTAAATGAAGTGTGCCTTAGTGAGTGTCTTGAGTTCTGACACATAATAAACAACAGCGTTTATAAGTACAAGAGTCTTGCGTCCTACCTGACACAACAGTAATCACAAGTTCTCCATCCAAATAATATTATTTTCACTTTGTAATTAACATTTTAAATGGTTTTTTACATTCTAACAGGCAATGGTATCAATAGAAAGATTTGTCTCTCAGAAATAAACAGAATTCTGAACAGTAAGACTTTGAACTTTTACTTATTACATCGTATCATGGTTGTATTGAATCCTGAACCACATTTCATGTATCAAATAATATCAAGAGGAAAGCAGATTGTCCCATCCCTAGGATATTGTTGGATATTGGATACTGTTGAGGCCAGTCTGAGGAATTTCAGCGGACCAGAAGACTTGGTCTGTACTCATTCCTCATGTTTTTTTTTCAAAAAGTCCTGAAAAGCTTCAGGCATGTTTGCACAATGACTCAAGCCTTCAAATATCAATGGTGTGGATCAGGGAACCATCAAGATGACGGCTCCAATTGCAGAGCTCAAGATTGTGGGCCCTGAAACCTTTGCGAGCCTGAAGTTTGATCCTGCAACTGAGACCCTGCTGTCCTTTGCTTAGAACAACCCACATTACCCCTGAGAAATAGACTATTATAGAGGAAATGAAATCCAGAGGCTAACTCATTCCCTTGTTGATAAAGAATAGAATGGGGAACATATTCTGAGCTAGAAAGACTTAATTTAGAGTTATTAGGACACCATTAACACTTGTAGCTTTCTCTTTTGTTACATAAGAATAGACCATATGTATTAAGTGTGATTAAGGGAGAATGACTTGTGGTACTACCACTTTATAAGGCCCAACCTGAGTAAAGCATATTAAGATCGTAATTCATGTACAACTTCTTTACTTACTATCAATAAGCAGTAATTAGGAGGTTATTGAGGAAAAACTCTTAGTTAATGGCCTAGTAGTTGTAGAGTTGTAGAATATGGTAATTCAGAATAAGGCATTAATAAGCGCTTTATAATGACGAATATAGGGCCAATATGCTAATATGCATGCTAATAAGCAAGTAGTTAATGGTGAATATGTGTACCTTAATGTAATGTGTTACAGACAGTCCTTGTGAGGAAACAACAATCAGGGAAATGCAATCTATCAAGCTATTTTGTCATGTGTATGTCAATACAATATGTTACCTGATGAAGAAGGCTTTCTGAACCTTTCTGTTTTTTTAATTCAAAGATCACAAGCTTCAAACCAAGCTATGATGTGCATTTCAAACTTCTTGCTCAAAATATTGTGTATTGAAGTCCTTTAGAAGTGGTTGTCATAATAATTATGCATCAGATTATGTCCTTCTAGAAAATATTTGACCTCTTGTTCACTATTTAAACAAATACAAACACAAATGCCCCCCTGTCCAAATACTCTTAGTATATTAACTGGTTTTGGAGCAACTAACTGGTCATCATCCCTGACGTGAGGGTAGCCACCCTACCTCAGTTTGGGTCCCTGCTTCCTCTGTTCAGCACCAGAGACTGCGCCACCTCCAGGCAGCACCACGGCCAATGCACCACTTCTGATTGCCTGAAAGCAGATGGGGTGTAAAGCAGCACTGCCAGGCTGAGGGAAGGCAGAAGGGAAGCCTTCAAGCAGGCAATTCTCGCCCATGTGCGAGATACTGCTCAGCCTGGAGGAAGCTGTGGAGGAGCCAGCTGCTGCCTGGCCTTTCCGACAACTACGTCTGCTCTCAAGCCCAGAAAGGGGGACTTGTCCTTGAGCACCACAAGCGCTGAGGGGGGATGACATCATTAATTTTATTAGTCCCATTTTCATGAACAGGATAGTGTCCCGTATAAGCTGACCCCAGAGTGAATGTATTTATTACAGTGTGGCCTAATGAAATTAATAATATGAATATGACAATTTATTATAAAGAATTTAAATTCCCCCAAATTTCCCCAAAAATACGACCATCACCATTAACAAAAACAAAACAAAAAAACCCTAAGGACAAAAGGCATTAAAAAGAATGGAATACACATAATACTACATAATACTTTAACGAAAACAGAAAAAAATCTTACTCAAACCCAAACTGCTAAACATAAAACACACACAATCCTTCAATCACATGCTTGACTGGTAACATGGCATTCCCTCTCTCTGTCTCTTTCCCTCTCTCTGACCAGGAAGCACTAACTTCATGGTTTTTAAATCCTACCTGATTAATCAGAGGGCGGGTAAGTCAGTTCTGTGGAATTATGGGGCTTGTACTCCCCCCTGCCCCCTTCTCTTGTGAGGGAGGCCAAGGCTATAAATGGCTGTGACCCATGTTCAGTCGGGTCGGGTTCCAACCCCACCTGGGTCATTCACCAGGTTTGTGGCTGCCTGGGGATTGTAGTCCTGGCGACTGCCCTTGATCTACCATAATATCTTCCAGACTTTAACTAGGAACAACTTGTCATGCTGAAAGATCAATATGAATACTGTGTGAAAAGTGTTATGTGTCACAAGAAAAGTGAAGGTATTCATCAAGTATTATTCATACCTAAGGTATAATCCATTACCGGGAGTCTTTATTGACTCAGATCAATTACGACTGCAGTGCACAGTGTGTGCTACACTCTGCTATAACATAGCCATGATGCCCTATACCTAATGTTATTGAATCATGCATTGGGATGTGCAATTATATCTTAATATCATTATGAAACTGTTTAAGTCCCAAGCAATTTACTAGTTACTAGTGCTGAATAACAAGTAAAGGCTTGAGTAAAGGATGAAAATTACTCATTCTTCTAAACATTTTAAGCCTTCATTGCCAGAACATGTGGAACACTACAGAACTCAGCCTGGGGAAATTTTTCCAAAAGATGTACTTCCACCGGAAAGGCATGGAGACATGTAAATCATCGTCTTTTTCCTATTACAGTTGGCTTCATTTTACTGGGGAGGCTCAATTTCAATTTTTTTTGTGCTTGTGGGTGTCCATGTGTGTATAGATGATTTTGGGAATTGTGCAATGTGTTGGAGGCATTGGTAGTGACATGTCATTGCTCTGCTGAAATTATTCTGGGCAGTTCCGAAAAATTTTACCTTATGCCCCACAGCTTCTGCTGTTTTCCATCACAGTGGCTCATTTGTCCAGCACACCCTCATAGTGTTACCATTTAGTGTGCCATGACAACAGAATGTTGGCTTCTTGTGTTTAAAGTTAAATGTATTGTACAACTATATATTTTATTTTTATGTATATTTTACAACTATATATATATTTTTTTTCTAGTATCCTATTTTACTGACAATGGTCAGTCCAACCAAAAGGGCAAAGGTGGTAACGAAATGAGTTTGAAACAAGTTTGAATTCTTATCATAAGACTTGCATACTGGAATAATTTATACAAAACTTTATACAAAATTCCTATTCCTGCAAAGACATCAGTGTTGTGCCAAAAGAAAACTTGCTTAGATGCATCAAAGTAAGTGCTATGCCAGTTAACACTTTTTTTTTGTTAACACTTTTTAAAGAAACGATCACTCCACAGGACAGTTTAATAAACAGAAGGTTTATTGGGAAGTTGTGTTTCAAGCTTATCCTCTGAAATGGCTTGTTTCTGCTCTATAGCATTCAACGCTGTTTGTATTCTTTAGATGAACAGGCATGGATGTTAGACAGACATACCAATGTAGCCCCATACCATTTTGGTGTGTATTGCATTTAATATAAAAACACATTAGTTGTGGAGGCCTAATTGAACAAAAGGCCATAATCTTCCTAACTTTTAGAACTTTGCCTGTTTCCTGTACGATGCTAAGCAAACTGCATCTCCTGGACAGTTATTGGGAAATTGCATAAAGAGACATGATACATGTCAAAATAATAACTTGAAACCAGTGCAATCCAATCTCAGTGGTGCCCTCACTAAAGCCTCTGCTTCTACGCTTGGATTTCAACTTACATGGTGATAAAAAATTCATGAGAAATGAATTATGCATGACTTGCCTGTATATCCCAAAGAAAGAAGCATGTCGTGACTGCACAATGCAAGCAACTGCTTGTGTCAATCAGTGGTTTTGCTGTCACTCGCCCTGTTGTTAAAGCTTTGGTGAGCAACGGCACACAGCAATGGCATTTGGTTCCTGTCAGTACGTTGTCCTCTTCTGTGACACAGAGAGGGTAAAAAGCGGTCCGCCAGTCTCATGACTGAAACTCATGAATTTCACAGGGTAAAACCTGCTTTCTGAATGATCATAGATCACTGGTCAGTCCAGTTTAAACCAAATTTCTTCAGGAAAAACAGATGGAATCTTTCTCTTATACAAAAGAAACCATTTTGTATCAATTAGTCCATGTATAGAATTTATAAGATAAAACACAGTAGACCAATCCCAGTTTTTCCTGCTGATGCTTGTTTAGTGTCTCATAATATTTAACTTCCTGTGCTCAGCACTGAGGGAAGTAAATCACCAAAACTTAAAGGCATTTTAAGTTAACCTTCCTGAACGGTTTCCCAGCACCTCAGGCTGATTGTAAACGACAGAGGGCTTGTAGGGCAGTAGGCCGTCCATGCAGACCAAATGACAAGCATGCCTGATAGCCTCGAAGCCAGTGAAACATTAATTTAATAGAAATAAATTTAAATGGCAAAAAATCTCTGTCTGGACTCTTGGGAGTGTTCAGAGAAGTGGAGGGCAGCATTTTGTTACGATAGCATTACAGAGAATCTTCGCCTTGTTAATTGGATCAGCATTTATTTAAATGGTAACACTTTCTACGTAATAATGGACAGTAATTACTTCGGAAAAAAGGTGGTTTTACTTCTGGATATATTTGGAATGTCAGTGATTCAACATTATAAATTCATAATGATTTAATCAATTTTATTCATGAGGCACTCATGACATTAATTAACACTTTTCAAAACTTCTGGTGGAAAACTCAGGCTAAGGGAACTCAGCAGGACTTCCTTTCTCGTTGGTCTGCGTCAAACACAAATGTTTTTCTTCATATATCCATTCCTTTGCAACAACCAAGTTAATCATATGTCCAAAATGAGCAATTACGAGAAATTATGAAGAAGCTATTATGACACTGTTCTTTTTCTGTTGTTGTAATGTTGTTGTAAAAACTGTAGTTTTCAATGAAAGGAAAATAGACATTTGTAATCATGCAATGTAACTGAAGTAGTGAAATTCTTGACTTTTGGGGTTGTTTTGTGTTCTCAATTTGAAAAGCAAGGCGCTTAGCAAAGCATTCCAGGACTTGCTTGCGATGCTAAAGTGTTGTCCAGCTGGGTTGCTCGGACTGAAGAGAGTGCGAAGGAGGGTTATTGACCCGTACCCAGCTCTGAGCCACTCTTTGGCCATCCACGAGGATACAGTGAAGCCAAGCAGGTGGAAAGCACATCTATGTCATGCTGGAAGGTTCTCTCGATGATTTGCCCTTTTTATTCATTCTACCTGATTTTAAAAAAATCTTTCAGGTATTTAGAGAACACAATGATATAGACCTTAAACACATATCTTAAATGCATATTCATTTGAATTATCAATATATATTTTTCAGGTGGATGGACCCAGAATGGATGTCATGAAATTGATCGTCTTCTGTGGGAGCTGCTTTTAAAGTTTCTCCCAGTGGGGTAAATCAAAGGGTATAAAAGCTGGCCCAGATAGATAAAAAGACACGCCACTAACATGATGACCAGAATTGAGGTGTGTTGAGTAGCACTGTGAATTCCTTACTGCAGTGGATCATGAAATTTAATCCAATGTAAAGAGGAGGTTTTGGGATAAATGTATACTTTACTGTTATATAAGAATTAAATACATTGTATTTTTATATTTACCCTTACTGGAGTTTTGAAAGCAGCAATAGTCAATACTGTCTGTTCATGTGGTATTCATCAATAATATCACATTCATTCCTACATAATAAGGAAATGGTCAACAAAAAACAGTACAGCCACACAACTACCCATTTCACAAACCTAATCTAAAATCTTCTTCATCAAGAGAAAGGGTATGCAACGGTAGCAATTGCACTCAGTTATTTTTTCCCATTCACTCAGTACTTTATAATTTTCCATAATTACTTATTATTTCCATATTATTAACTTTGGCATAGGAATTGATATACAACCGATTTAAAAACATTTATGTTTCACGCAGACCAACGAGAAAGGAAGTCCTGATGAGTTATCGACCAGAAGTTTTGAAAAGTGTTAATTCATGTCTGAAGACATTGTTCATATTGTAGCGGGGATGGCTAGGTGCGCTTCCCCCTGCCAATGGGTTACTGCTGGGAAGCCTGGCCCCCGGACTTAAATGGCTGTAAATAGTGTGTTTTACTTTACGGTTCTGATTATTGTTATTTGATAAATGTGTTGTTTAATCAGTTCCGTGTTAACAATGTGTGTAGTTAGAATTCTGTGCCCTCACCACGAATGGGTTTATTTGTGCAGGTGAGGGGTCTCTGTGTCTGTTCAGTATTCGCTAGTTCTTTGCACTGCCAGTTCCGCCTTTCTAAAGGTAGTCGTAAGCGCATGTACGAAATAAAGAGCATAAATTCCTGTTAAACGGAGTCGGTCTCGTGCTTGAAAACGCTACAATATGTATGTTATGAACATGTGACACATGAGTTCTTCATGAACAAAATGTATTAAATCCATATGAATTTTTTTTTTTAAGTCAAGGAAAAAAATAATTAATTTGCAAAAATTTAAAATATTGTAAAAATATTTTTAATTGTTTTTTTCCATAAAACAATGCAAAGTAGCAATGCAGAAATAATGCAGAAAATACGGTCCTAGTCCACCCATCTCTCTCGGTTTATGTAAATTATTTTTTTATATTAATTGATACTCTTCTGCCAATTAATTGTATATCCTGAAACTTCACCAAATGATCCAGCAAAGTGGGAACATCATCCGCATAAAGGGAAAGGTGATGTTCCATATTCCCTAATCGGACGGCTCAATGGAGGGTTGATTCCTAACACTAATGGCAAGAGGCTCAATAGCAACTTCGAAGAGCAACGGGCTAAGGGGACAGCCCTGGTGTGTCCCGCAATGCAGTGAGAAATGAGCTGACAAATAGATCTCAGTTTGTTAAAATCAGGGAAGACTCATCTGATTTGTTTCCGGTTACATATGGAGTACCACAAGGTTCGGTGTTAG
>JAOVYW010004907.1:2669-12714 GCA_025775045.1 Hiodon tergisus | reverse complement strand
CCCCCAACCCCCCCCCCCCCCCCCCCCCCCCCCAGCCTTTCTAAGCCTACCTCTCTTCCTGAGCTGCAGCTTTAATGTTTAATCCAATCACACTCAAGTATTGCTCTCTCATTAGTTTTATTACATCAGACATGTGACTAGAAGAACATCTGTAAACAGGCAGGACAACTAACTAACCAGCATATGTTACTCGTTGTAGTATACATCAAAGGGAATCGTTGTATTCTATAAAATTTGTACATTGTACCTCGTGGGTTAAGATTTCTGTTTTCTGGAAGTAAAAGGGTGAATGTAGGAGGTCCGACCAATTTATGATCCCTACAGGGTGGTGCTGGTCGAGGGGGTCGAGTTTCAGAATCAGGTTTCAGGATCCCTCTTCTCTTTCAACCTCCCCTCACAGGAGTATCCTGCCACAGCCCAGCCTCAGACTGAGAGTGATTTGTGAGAAGGCAGCTGAATTGAGCACACTCCAAAGCTGAAAGAATTCCAGGGCTGTCCTGTAGGAAGGCTGAGCCGTGATGTGAGCCTGAGCCCGCTGACCCCTCCGATCCACGCCTGCTCCGCTGACCAGAGGTGACTCCGAGAGACCCTGACAGCGTGGGGCGTTTTTGCCCCGCAGGACCGAGAATGCCCCAGCTGTGGTGGGGGCAGCTGTTCCTGCTGGGTCTGTGGAGCTGCTTCCAGACCCCGTGTGCATCGCGGCAAGAGGGGCGTGTGCCCGGGGACAAACTCACAGGAGCGGAGGGTCGGGGCAGCGGGAGACCCAACGTCTTGGCACCCAGCATCGCCCCGGAGCTGGAGTTCCTTTCGGGTCTGGCTGGGAGGAACCGCTTGTGGGTCATCGTGGCACCGTCACACACGGACCACTATCTGCGAATGATGGAGAAGCAGATCCAGGACATGGAGCCCAAGGGTCTGAGCTGCCATCTGGCTGTGAGGGACACGCTGGTGGTCACCGTCATCCAGAACGCCATGATGGAGGCCACGCTTCGCAGGACCACCCCTGAGGGAGAGGCCACTGTGGAGCCCGTCGACCCGGACTCGGCTACCGAGCTGCTGCACCACCTGGAGCTTCAGGACCGGGCCTTCGCCATGCTGATCCTCAGGAAGGACCTGAAGGTGAGCGAGCGCTTCCCTTACGCGGTCCGCGTGGCTGCCGTTCTGGAGGCCATCGACCAGCTGCCCGCGCGCAAACTGGAGAGGCTCACGGGGAAGGGGTCCCTGACCAAGTGCGCCTCTGCCAAGAAGAAGCCACCGCCTGGGAAGAAAGTCCAGCGAAAGGGCCTCGGCACCCTCGGGAAGGGAAACTCCGCCCACGGCATCCCCGGAAAACGCAAGCCATTGGACAAGAAGGCTGCCCTCCGGAACAAAGTCCAGGACATCCTGAGCGGGCGCTCCAGGTTCGTCATCCGCAAGACACCCTCGAGCCCCAAAGGGCCGCTGGTCTCGGTCCCCCATGGGACGAACGGTGAGAGGGGAGCGGGCGGAACCCCCGAGCACCGCAAGCAGCGGACGGACGAGCGAGACTGGACTCTCCGTCAGGGGGAAGGGAGAGGAGAACCAAGCCCTGATGTGGTCCAAGGCGGGGACAAGTCGACTGGATCGTCAGGTCCCAGCAAAGCCGAGCCTAAAAAGAAAGGCAAAAAGAAGAACCGAAAGGGCAAGACAGGAAATGGAGGAGGGAAGAAGTCGCAGAGGGAAGCCGCGGAGAAGGAGAGAAAAGCTCTGAAACGCTTCTTGGAAAAACTCCAGGGGAGGAGAATGTTGGTAAGTCACAAGCCGCGCTGATGCTTATGTAAATGTTCTCAGATATGCATTTTTACCAGCTCAACCAACCTTAAACGAGAGGCATTTAGATTGACGCTGACCGTGAGAACGTTAGAGTGCTGTTTGATAGCCCATATTGAGAATATGAAACCAGTATTTTTTTACAAATGTGTCATCACTGCATACAACCTTTTTTCACCATATCTTTAGAAGTAGAAGTATATTTTTTTCCACAAATTCTGGGTTTTGTGATGGTGACTTTACACGCTACAGTTGATCGCAGCTCCCAGCAAGGATGCATCTCAGTTCCTCCAGCAGAGGGCAGTGAACGAGGATAACCGCTGCGATTTCGCCCTGAGGAACGTCTCAGTCGTGGCCATTCTGGGCCCGGAGCACAACGGGACCCTGTCCCTGCAACATTACACAACTACAGGTACGAACTGTTCGCAAGTACATGCTCACAACGGGTCCCCTGTTGGAAAATTATGCTTTATCTGGATCTGGTTTTCAGTTATGATATTTGGGTTTTCACTGCTGGTTGAGCACCCTCGACAGGTAGTGAATGACACGTTAACACTGGACACGTTGCCTTGGGAGACAATCACTATCCGTCAAAACAGTTAAATCTCCAGAATTGCAAACAGGCTAATGCTACTCTGTTAAGGAGAATACTATGTATCCATGGTTCAATCACGATACAAGATGCATTAACATCAGCGTTTCTGTTCCCGTTTACCTGCCTTGAAATAGCTCAGGCTTCGTCTTGTTACGCATAAAAACCACACAACCCGGTGTTTCATGTCTGGAGACCTGGTTCTGTCATGAAAGCGACTAATCCAAAACGTATTTCTTGCTCTCCTCTTAAATTACGTCAGTGTGAACAACCAGTTAACACTCTGCATTTGTGCAGAGCCCTTGTTGTGACTGATTTTTAAACTGTATGGTTTTTGAGAACGCTGGTATCACAAAATCGCTCGACATTAAGACATATATAGATTTGATTAATTGATCACAACGGGGTGAAGTGAGAGGGAGAGGTAATTTACTCTGGTGTATGACCATATCACTCCCCTGCTAGTACAATAATGCAATGATATCGGAAAGTGCATGGAATAGCGTGCGTTAGAGGATTAGCTATGCAGGATAAAGTATGTCCCTATCAGTATATCCTGGACCTTAAAATGGAGCACAATTATAGGCAACGACTGTATATTTATTCTGCAAAAGCGTTGGCACCAGATGTGAATTCAGAACCGTCCTAGTTATTTTGGCCAACACATCTGCACTGCAGAAAAAGCCTAACAGAGGAGTTCTCGATTTGAGGCCTGTGTGTGGGTCTGTGTGTGTGTGTGTGTGTGTGTTTTTGACAGGAAATACCAAAACCACTGTCATAGTAAAGACACGCGGAATGACTGAGATCTCACTTGAGTGCTGAAATATCTTTTGCTCGCTTCTATTTTAAGTCTTCTTCTCTGACGGCGTGCGTTCTGGTGTCAGGAGCGGCAGATGACCTCTGGAGGTCTTTTGCCAGATTCACAACCCTGCTTTTAACGTTATTTGCGTTTGTCTCAGATGAGGAGTCTTCCTTCAGTCCGGCAGAAGAGTCCGCCAGCCCTGATCTGATCTTGCAGCTACGCAAAGAGTACAGATTGCACCCCACAGAGTTCTCCATGGCGCTGACTGACTTTGATCTGAAGTCACAGGTAAGTGTCACTGTCACTTTCAAGACATTTCCAAACCCTCCAAAGATTTTTCGTTTTTTTTTTAAGTAAGCCAGAACGGTACTGTCTTCTCTGGTTAAAGCAGGGGAGTCCACATCATTTATTTCATTTTATTTGGCCCATTGAGATTTTCGGTGTAGCCTGCCAGAAGAGTGCAAAATGATGATAAAAATATCATCAAATTGAACAATATATGTGTGAGGCGTCTTCTCAACACACAGCTGCAGTGCAGCTGCACATTAATGGGACAATCGTCAGTAAGCTTTGTATGTGTAAACGGTTAGCCACGTGTTAAAAGTCTGGCCCGAGGGAACCCTGGGTCATGGCCTTTACTGGGATGCTAGCTGATGTCCGCTCCGTGCGGTAGTTCCAGGACGTTTTCGACACGCCCCTCACCGCTCCCGTTATTCTGGCCTACATCGACTCCTTCCCATCACAACGGACCGGGAGTGAGAGAACGAGGGGTGTTCCGGGAGGGTGCTCCAATCTGGAGGACAGAAACTCTCTGCTGAGGTAAAATGTGCACTGAGCTCGGTCAAAGTCATCCGTGGTCAGTTAAGTAATGTTCTTAGATGCCCCCCCTCCCTGTGGCCTTTATCCAAAGTATGTGTCAATCATGCTGTGTCTCTCGAAGAGATTTGTTATCTTGGTTATATTTCACGAGTAGAACCATAGCGACTACAGTAAACGTTAATTGTGAAATACTTCCATAACGCATGTTCTAAAAATTCAGCATTTGACACTGGATGCATGAAGTGTATGTTATAACATGTTTTTTGTGTGGGACACTGAGTGACAAGCCAGCTTATTTACACGTTCTGTATGCTCTTTGCCTGAACGCGTGAATTATTTACGTGACTGATAATTGGTACATTTATTGAACTCTTTTCTCCTCAGATTTATGTCAAAAAGAAGACTTTTAATTATCTCCACTCCATCTGAAGACGAGTACACGTTCCAGCAACAGTTGCTGGCTCTCGCTGGGCAGTCTTGTCCTTTGGGTGAGCTTTCTCGACTTGCTCTCAGTGGAAATGATTGAAAACACGTGATATTGATATTTTGCTGAAATATGAGCATATGCCACTGAGGTTCTTAGTGGTCCTAAAATATCAATGAAACTATAAGCTGTGCTTCAGTGTTTACTCACTGAGAGATGAGGTTTGTGATTATCTTTGCTGATAAATACGTACACTTCCGAGTAAAGAGGACTCAGCTGAACTGAGTTCTGAGTGCTGAGTGGATGGACGGAGAAGCTACCCATAAAAGCAAAAAATCTAAATGCAGGTTTCTGGCCAATCCATGCATTTTGAAACAATATTGAAATGGTTGGAAGCTTTTATAATGGGCTCAGGTTTTCCAGAATTCAGCTGAAGAAGGTGAACCTCTCAGCTTAAGGGGACTTTAGTGTTTAATGACAATTACATCCTATTGCAATGACTGCGGACAATGACATGATATCACAATGACTGTGGACAATGACATGATATCACAATGACTGTGGACAATGACATGATATCACAATGACTGTGGGCAATGGCTAGTCTCCTCTCGCAACAGGAATACGTCATTTTGCCGTTCTGAAACTGGTGGGGGCGGGACTTCCTGCTTCGGGTACCGTGGAGCTCTTTCCACTGAACGGTAAGCCTGGAAACATATCCAACTTTGCCCAAAGTTTAAATGAATTAGCCATTTTGTAGCAGCTTCGGAAGAGTGAAGGGCAGCACCAGTGCACACACTGTATAATGGGCGGTCACTGCTCTTTATCTCCGTCTTCAGGGAAGACCCAGTCGGAGAAAGAGTCCCTCTCGCAGGATGTGGTGAACCGGCTCCGCGACCAACTGAAAATCAACCCTGAGTACTTCAGTGTGGTGGTGGTGGGGAAGGACGGTGATGTGAAGGCGTGGTTCCCCTCGCCACTGTGGTCTCTGAGCAACATCTATGACCTGGTGGACTCCATGGAGCTGAGACAGCGGGAAGAGAAGCTGCAAAGCACCTTGGGAATAGGCTGCCCCGAGGACACGAGCGATGGTTACCAGGGTTTCCAGAACACGGGTGACGACGGCTACCTCTACCTCTAGTCCAAGGACTGAGGCAGACAGAAGTCAACCTGGGCGAAGCCACGAACATTGGAAACTTAATAGACACAAAGGTTCTTACTTCAAAAGAAGGAGTGTTTGTTTGGACATACACTTTATAACTGCAGTGGTCTGTGTGGCTTAGCGGGGCCCATTTACCAAGGGTGGGCTTGGGCCACCCAGCAGAGACAGGCCATGGCTTTAAGTTTTGGGGTCAGATTGAATGGCAGTGACATCTATCAAAATATTATAGTGCAACTTAGTTAAAGCAGAGAAATGACTCTTCGCTTGACTGAAGTAGAGGGACGAACAGATGCTTCAAGCGAATCAAGTAAATGTCTCAATTTGTAACAAGTAGTTCATGTCGCTGTACATTTTCAGTAGCTGCCTTGTGCCGTGCGAGATGGCTGATGTCAAATGTCAATGCAAATGCGTGAGCAGTATGCCTGTTGTTCGACCCGCCACTATAATGACACTCTGCTTTGTTTAATGGCAAGAGCTTACTCTGCCACTTTGAATAACACCAGCTCCTAATAACACTACACTAGTGCACTGAGGAACACCACACCATGTCTGTTCAGACCACCGTCCTGGAAAAAGAACACGGCGTACACCAGACGTCTATGGTTTCCTAGCCACCTCAGTTGTTCTGCAGCAACCGAACAGTTGCCGGTTCAAGTCTACGCCCAGCTGTTTATCCTTGAGCAAGGTACTTAACCTGAATTTCTTCAGTGTATATCCAGGTCTATTAGTAGATGAATATAGGAATTGTAAACTGCGTAAATTGATTTGGATTAAACGCTCGGCTAGGCAACTAACAGTGTAACCGTTTAATGTATTGTTGTTAAAGCAGAGTGCAGAAGCTCATAAGACTAGCAAATTCTGATGATGTTTATTCGTAGTTTGCATAATGATGAGTAGAATTATATCTTCATGTTTTTCTGCATGCATTTCCCAGAGAGCACTTGGGAGGAATGTTGGGCACTTCACAGCAGCAGGCTCTTTGAAGGCATTGTGGGATTTCTCAGTTCATTTTGAATATGACGTGCTCAGGGGCTGTCTGCTCGGAATTACTTCTTCGAATTGATCCAACCATTTCTCATTGTGAATAATGTTATAATCAGGGGCGTGCTGCGCTCTTTTAAAGGGCAGATGCTATTCAAAAAGGGCGGACACAACCACAGGAACCATAGGGTCACTACACCATTCACTTAATTCATAAAAAAACGTGTTAAATGAAAGACTACAAGAAATTAACTTCATACACTTTATTTACATTAAATGCCCACTTGAGTTATCTGAATCTGCTGTGAGATTGTTAGTTCTTGGATTATTACGTTTCACAGAAATGCCTTTCCGTGTGTCGCCGTTTTGAAAATGTCCCTGACCTCACCGTAGTTGGAGATATCCTTTTTAACTGAAACAGTAAAAGATGTGACAGCCTAGGCTATGAAATTTGGTCTTCACCAATTTAAAATTTGTGCTTAATAAATGTAGAGTAAAGCTTACTGTTCTACAGTGGAAGGATCACTGTGTGCTTCACAATCTTCTGAAGATCAGAGCGTTGACCTGCAGTGGAATGAACATTTCTGCACACTTGTCTTTTTGGAGCAGGTTAACCTTCATTTCTGTGGAGAATTTATTATAACTCTACCACACATGTGAATACTGTCAATCCCACAGAGGCCAGAACCCTTGGGACATTACAATACGCCTGGACGTGCCTGGTTATAATAGTTGTTGACGTTATACGCCTGTCAGTGTTATTGTTATTACAACCTTAAATATACATAGTGAAATTACATGAATTATTTAGAACATCTTCATGAATGACTACTGCACAGTTTTAGGTTAAAATCCTTATACAGCGCCTTTGTTCTTTCTGTGGTTTGAGCGCATATGTGTTTAAACTTCAGTTCAATAACCTCTATACCTGGCATAGATTTAACAGCTCAAACAGAGAATGAGTTGTTCCTGGTTCCTGCAAACAAAATAAACAAAGGGTGCATGTGTCAGTGTCGCCAGGCATCTGTTAATTAACGGTCAGACTGTAAAAAACCACCACACATCTCCATAGATCCATGGAAAAGTGAAGACTTTGGGCTGGAATTAAACCGTCCGTCCTTCTGGACACTTTAATCAGTGCAGTACGTTACTCATGAATTGTTTTAGTTCCTGATTATTAAAACTGCTGTTGTTAAAGATTCTAATGATGTGGCTTTAATGTTCAGTGTGTGTTCAGTTTAATGTTCCTGCACTCCTGAATTGGTCACGGAAATTAAAAAGATGTTGGTAAGTCGCAGACAGACACGAGGCAGCTGAAATCTAACATTTTAGCTCTTTTAAAACATTTTGTCATGAAAATTGTTTTCTATGCGGGATGTAGAAAGAAGCTATTCTCTCAGTCTGGGGACCGACTTGGATATACTTTGTATGAAACACCAAAAAGGCGTTTTGGCCTCTCGATTTGAAACAGGCCATGTTTCTTCTCCAACTGAACAATGAATTCACGTTTGAGTCAAGCAGTTAGCCTGACACACTGTCGGTTGCTTTGTACTTTCGTGATATCACAAACAATATCACAAACGATATCACAAACGATATCGCAAACGGGTCTCACTCAGGGATCTATTAGAAAAGATTATTTTTTCCCCTTTCCCCATTTACTGCTCATTTGTGAGCGCGTTAAGACTTGATTTGGTTACTGCAAGACAAAGAAGCATCCAACCTTTACTCAGAACTTTAATGGACCCTCTGACCAGGACCGACATGTCTCCTGCAGTCCAATTGAATCGTGTTTTAATCATTCATTCTGATGTGGGTCGGAGACCCCTAGTTGTCACAGGAACACACTAAATGGACAATAAGTATCTAAAGGCATTTCTCACCTTGCGCATTTCTGCGGAGTCGATTAACACCAAAGTACAGTTGTTTTCTCGACACGAGCCTCACTCTGCACAGAGATCAGGAAATCCCCCACACTGTGCGGCTGAGGAGAGAGAGCAGAGGTAACTACGGTGATACAGAGATAAATATCTGTTTGTGTTGCTGGAGCAATGCATGAGAAAATGCCCAAAGGCCCGTACCATCAGACTTACGACCAGAGTGTTGCTCAAATCCCACCACTGCTGTTGTACCCTTCAGAAAAGTATTCAACCAGAAGCTGTGTACCTTAACTGAGTTAATAGATGGTGTATATGTTTGATAAGATAAGTCGTAAGCCATTCATACAGCTCTATGTAAGAACATCTGCTTAGAATTGGTGAAATGTGAAGCGATGCTAATTTTAATGGGGTCTAGCGGAAGTAAACCAAACTCCTGAAATACAGCTCTGTTTGACCATCCGACTAAAATGATTTTAAAGGCACCTCTAACACTCGACACATATTTACAGTGTGAGTCGGGCCTGCAGATTTGCATGTTTGATTTCAACCCAGGTCCTTCTCTTTGGGCGGTTGCGACGACTGACTCCGTTTTCCGCCTGCTGAATGGTACATATTCACAAACGCACACCCCCAGGGACCGTTCTCGGTGCCTGACGCACACATACAGACACGCACTTACTTCTCTCACTGTCTGAAACCTTTTATATCTCCTTTTCTCATATAAACTCACAGGGGCCTCCCATTAGCACCAGTAAAGTCAAAACGTGGACATTTGTGGACATTTCACAACCTGAAGAAAATGAAGAAGAGTTTGGTTAGTTGGTTAGTTGGTAAGTTGACTGTACCGAGCTGGGACTGCGGAAATATTCCTTCTCAGTGCTTTCGAAAGCCCTGTCTTTGCTAGTTGAGTAATTCTCGACAGGCTCTGATGGGTTGATACTAAGATATTTGAGAGTGTAAAGGGGTTTTGTTTATTTTTTGCACCCTATGTGTGAGTCTTATCTTTTCTCAGCCATCCACCTTGGTAAACACCTTGTTATCCGTTTAGAGATTAGCAGCGTGGAATGAATGAATCCCTGTCCTTCACAGTAAAATTGTGTGGTGTGTACGTTGACCGAGGGTTCTTCCAGGCAGTGTTCCCTGGTGCTTTCCCCATCTCTGTGCTGTCAGCTTCCCTGCAGTCATCCCATTGGTCCAGCCTTCCCCTGTTTGTCCAGCCTTCCCCATTGGTCCAGCCTTCCCCTGTTTGTCCAGCCTTTCCCATTGGTCCAGCCTTCCCCCGTTGGTCCAGCCTTCCCCTGTTTGTCCAGCCTTCCCCCGTTGGTCCAGCCTTCCCCTGTTTGTCCAGCCTTCTCCCGTTGGTCCAGACTTCCCTTGTTTGTCCAGCCTTCCCTTGTTTGTCCAGCCTTCCCCCGTTGGTCCAGCCTTCCCCTGTTTGTCCAGCCTTCTCCTGTTTGTCCAGCCTTCCCCATTGGTCCAGCCTTCCCCATTGGTCCAGCCGTCCCCCGTTGGTCCAGCCTTCCCCTGTTTGTCCAGCCTTCCCCTGTTTGTCCAGCCTTCCCCCGTTGGTCCAGACTTCCCTTGTTTGTCCAGCCTT
>JAOVYW010004906.1:1394-12715 GCA_025775045.1 Hiodon tergisus | reverse complement strand
AGAGAGAGAGTGAGAGGGAGAGAGAGAGAGAGAGGGAGAGAGAGAGAGAGATAGGGAGAGAGAGAGAGAGAGAGAGAGAGAGAGATAGGGAGAGAGAGAGTGAGAGAGAGAGTGAAAGAGAGTGAGAGAGAGGGAGAGAGAGAGAGAGAGAGAGAGAGAGAGATCCGTTCTACTCTGGAATTATTCCCCAGAAGAGACAGCCAATCTTCTACCAGTTTTGCCAAAGGGCATAACAAAAAAAAAAAATATTGGCAGTTTAAAATCATCAGTGGTAATCTAGAGCCATGCGATTCCATGCTGACATGATCCATACCTGCAAAGTCCCCGATTATTACTATAAAATGGATTTAATTATATCTTTTAATGGCACAGAGTTCACACGCAATAATTTTTCTGGGGGTAATTGTAAATACATGACTGCAAGAAAGGTACAATGTTTCCCAGACTGTGGGTAAACAGCTTGTGACACACACAACACAGGACCACCAAATATTGTGACTCAACTAGTCGGAACTGACGTATCAAGGGCAAGTTAGCAGAGATCTGTGTGATCAGGATCTTGCCATGCATCTGGACAAGACAGCTTGTAGACCAGTCCCTAGACGGGAAAGATAGCATCTTAACGGACACACATTGTCAATGAGTGATTCTGTTAGCAGCTTTCATCCTTAAACATCCTTAAACATAATGGTGCATTTTTACGTGGATCAATGGGGTCAATGGGTCAATTCTGCGTCAAAACTTGGATTGTACAGCTATTTCATTAATTATATTTACCACCGATCAACTCCACGTTCTTTGTACTGTACCTTTGAAGTACGCTGTTCTAACACATTGCTGCCTGTATTATAATATTTTACAACATGCAGAATTGCTGGGATAGGGGACCTTTATATTTTATACTAAAAACCGACTTTTTAAACACACAAATTGGGCCTCTGCATGCTGTCACTCAGCATAAGTGTGTCAACTACTTGAATACATTAAGTTATTAGCGCACTAGAAACACAACGCCAGTGTACCTCAATAGGATGACTTTCTGAACTTTCTGTCCACAGGTATCTTTCGCCGATATGTCCCTCAGTGGTGCCATGGTGAAATCATGTGGTGTTTTTTTTTTATTTACCCCCCGATGAATTATTATAACTCAATTATTCTAAATTATAGTAATTTGATGACTTAATGCCCTTAAGCATCGTTACATTTTGCAGCTTTCAATCCTGTTTAAACAATTTGTCTGGGCCTTACTAATATGGCCTCTAAGATATAATTCAATGTAGACATAATATATTGCCAAAATGTATTTATTTGAGGACGTTCTCAAACAAAACATATAGAAAGTTCCCTATCTTATCTAAAGCACAAGACTGGCAAATTGGGTCTGTTGCTATCTTCATTTGAAATCTCCTTAGAGGGGTTGTATAACATTATTAAGTAAATGAGTCTGTGAGCTATGTTTTTAGATAATGAGAAAAATGTCTTCCCAGATATTATCCCAGTTAGGAGTAATGCTGATTTTATTAAGCTCTTTTTTTCGCTAATAATCTGATTGGCAGGGGTTAACTGTTATAATTTGCCTTTTCAGCATATTCCAATGAGACAAAACCTCTGCTGAAAGCAGGACTGCTGGCTTTGAGCTGGCGAGGGCACAAAGGAGCCTGAGAATCCCAAGTCAATGCAGGGCTGAGCGGAGTCTATGACCTAAATAGGATGAAGAGCTTGGTAAAAATAATAAATAAAAAATGCTAGATTCTGAAAAGATTATCGAATATAATGCTGAGTGTGTGTAGATTACCCTTGCTCCACGATAAGTAGGCACAGTAGTGACTGTCCAGTAACAGATAATTATTTCTCCAGACAGGAGATGTTGTGTACCACTAAGAAAAAGCCACAAAGGAACTGACCCCGTCTGTTCCATATCCGTAAAGTATTAGCAAGGATGCTAATCATGCAAAGAGCAGAAAATAAAAACCCTGCATTTTTCAAGCCAGAGAAAGGGAGGTCTTGCAACTGATACAGGTAAAAGTTATTGTTGATTATAATTAATGTTCAGTGATCCCTCTCATATGGTAAGCTTTTAATATTGACAGCAGGGTAGCAAAAATTTGGTGAGTAAAAGCTATTTGATATGTCATTTCTTCAGAAAGCTGTGCGTGTTCATTCGTTGCCTGAAAGAGAGAGAGGGGAAAAAAAATGGAAGTAAGAAAGTCTTTTGAATCATACAGGATCAGACTGGATTAAACTTTCACAAAGCTGCAACTGAGTGGATCTGAGTCAATCCATTGTCTTCGACTGAATGTTTATCCAGCATCCCATTGTTTCATGCAGTGCAGACTGTAATTACAGTGTCCTTTCTTCTGCACCCGCCAACCCCCCTCCCCCCCCAAACGCCCTCCTCCTGTGTGCGCGTGCTGCCAATGTTAACGATCAGCTTTTAAAAGGGATGGCGTCTTTTCCCAATCCGGCTTAAAACTTCTGTCTGCTTCCTACATCCTCTACTTACCCAGTAATGAGACCACACAGACTGCCGGTAATCATAATAGATCCTGAGTATAGCTGCTTCTCCCGAATTCCGCTCAGGTCAGCGAAGGCATGTTTAATTGAGAGACCATTTGAGCCAAATGACTGATTGCCAGTAGAATGCATTTACCAAATTTCTATTTACACCAGCTTATTGAGAGGGACCTTCAGAGAGGCAACAAAAGTTATTTAACAGTTATTGCCTATATATGTAAAAATGTATGCATGGCAGCATAACTTTCAATAACCAAACTGGGTCTTAATGAACTTCAATCAGTCTTCTCCATTTTTTAGTTTGGGCTACCTAGTCAAATAACTGATCATAGTGTAATGCTTGAGGAAAGTAGATAGCAACCAATAGACTACAAATATTCGATAGTTTTTGACCTTTAATATTTTTTGCACCCGTTTTTTGACCTTGGCTTGTCCCATTTTGTACCTCTGCCCCACAATAAAGGAAACTGTGATAAAAAATAAAATAAAAACCCTTCTTGGTGGGGTTTTTTGTGAGCAATGACATGCTTCAAGCCTTGGACACTCATTTGTCCATAGAACATTATTATAAAACTCTTGAGAATCATCCAACTGTTTCTTGAAATGAGAATTCATGTTCTTTTTAGATAGTAGTGACTCCCGCCATACACTTACTTTACTTACTTAAGAGTCATGGACACTTACCTTAGCCAAGGCAAGAGAGGCCTGCAGAGCCATTTTATACCTTGTTTTTGGATAGATTTTGGCAGGACAGCCCCTCCTGGGAAAATTCATTTCTGTCCCAAACTTTTTCCAATTGGACAATATGGCTCTGATTGTGGTTTGGTGGAGCCCCAATGTCTTAGAAATTACTTTGTAACCCTTTCCAGACTGATAGGGAACTATTTTTTTCCAGAAGTCTTCAGGTCATTCTTTTGATCATGGCATGATGCGTGCTGACAACCCCACACTGCTGGAAGGGGCAAATCTGATTTATATTGGGCACAGCTGGCTCAAATCAGTTAACCTCAAACAGTTCAAGTGCTCATACAGCTGACCCTGTTTTTCCCTTTAACTGGGTTAGGTTAACTTGTTCACACCTGAAGACCGCAAGCTTCGTTACCTTGCACACCAAATAAATAAAAGAAACAATAAACTTTCATCATCTTCGATAAATACAAGATGATGATTTAAATGTACTTTTAAAAGTGCGTTACCATGCGTCAGTGCAACCATTCACAGGGCACAGACCTGCTATGTCTGTTCTCGGTTTGTGAATAATAGCGTTCTATGTGTTCCCAGTATTATTGTATAAAACATAGTACAACACATCCAGAAAATAAACAGTAGGCATTTGTTTGCAGAAATATGACTAAGGGGAGAATTAAAACACCATTTGATGGCGATACAGAATTATGTATAAGAACTAAAGTGAGAACAAATTCATTAAAAAAAACGTCACCTGTACTTTTAAGTTCCAATCTCCGAAAGGGAGTTATTGTCTTCACTCTTTCCAACAACCTTTGGTTTGAGAGGACGAACACTTACAACGTGCTCCAGATGACCAGGCACTGCAGTCAAAGGATCCACACGGCAATACCACTGCTGTGGCAGCATTAGAAATTGTACCATTATAAGGTTTTTGCAGTATAATCACGACTTGTTTTTATATAACCGTACCGTGCTTGCAATATTCAAAACAATTTTTTTTTTTTTTTTGTAGGAGATGTCAATCAGCTCTGCCGCAGGCCCTGGTGGTGCTGGGAAAAATATCCTGTTTTCAGTGGTGAGAAGCTGGGGCAGGTTTCTTCCTGCCATTCACACCCAAACTACCTTCATTGATAATTAATTCATTAAGTCCTCCACACTTCCCCATTGCTTCTACCCATGACAACTTTAGTCAGAAGTTAGTAACTGAATCAAAGTTCAAAGCAGGAAGGCTTAAATTTGTGTAAGAGATTCTTTTAAAGAAAGAGAGAGAGAGAGAGAGAGAGAGAGAGAGAGAGAGAGAGAGAGAGAGAGAGAGAGAGAGAGAGAGAGAGAGAGAGAGCAGAAGTTATAACAAAGAAACCCTGCTCTGAACATATTACTGGAATTAAGATTGATCACATTTGAACGTGCAATGCTTTGCGTCTGACTGAAATGCAGTATAAGTGAAAATAAGTATATAGTACAAAAGGAATAATTAAAAAAAAACATTATTTCAATTTATAGCAAATATTTGCAGTTGAAAAATATAAAAATGTATTAACTCTCTTCTTCGAGAAATATTGAGCTCACATTTGAAACAGGCCGAGGGAGAATGCTAGGATTCTCGATGTCCAACTGTACCGTGTGTAAACCAATTATTCACAACAGCCGTTTTAAGGCACCAAAGCGCTACATCAGTTCTGTAAAAGACAGCGTTGGGTGTAAGCTGGTGCTTGTCCTACAGCCTAAGGTGTAGACGGAGGATGAACGCATGCTGCTTTACCATCTTCGCTTTGGTTGGGTCTGTTTACATGCAATGACAGGCCAGTTTACATCCTTTGGCTTGCCTTCCCAGTGAGTTGAAAAGCAAAAACAAACAGCACAACGCACACACATCTGTGCTTTTTGCCTCTGAGACGCCATCTGTCTATCCCCTTTAGCGAGGTGAAGGTTTAACCCGAGCGTCCTCTGACAACCCTAATCCCCACTTTAAACATTAGCGTTTAAACTCCAATCAGCAACAATCACGACGCCAAGCGAGCAGAGGAAGTCTGGTGTAATTTATGTGGACAGGAAGAAGAAAGCTTAAGCAAAATCCCAGCATGCCATTTAGGTGATGCCTTTCTTCCCCCGGGACACGCTTTCTACTTGAACCTCTTTTTTTTCCGGTTTCGGCTTGATGTAGCACCTCCGAAATCCACGCGTTTGCCGTTGTTTGTCAGGCTACGGGCTTGAAAAAATGCAGAAATGCAGCCGTTATCTTTAATCTGTGAGGCCAAATACATTCTGTGTTGTCCTGAAAGGCTTGTCCCTGTCATGACATGGACAAAAAATTGGATATAAATCCTACACAACGCTGTCATAAGTATGTCTTGATGCTGGACGTAGAATGCCGTGACAGACTACGACAATGTTTCTGACACAACAAAAGTCATGACATAGGGAAACGTTGATATAGGGTGTTTATGCATAGGACAGGGATGAATGGTGCATCTGTCTGTAGTGCTAACCAGGAAAACAGCTGTGATTGGTTAATGATATCATGTGTGATATAGTTGATGCGTGTGCGTCAGCTTAGCATGATCGACTTGATAGGTCTTTATGTCGCCTGTCATGACAACCGCTTGAATGTCACATTGTCATGAGACAAGTAATTTGTCATTAAAGAGCTCTTTTGATAGTGAATTTGGATGCAAAATGACTTTAGGAGCGATGAATTTAACTCTGGTTTAACACAATGGACACATGTAAAGGAAAAGTCAGGTGTCAGATTGCAGTTATGAATTAGCAGTATTGAATAAGTAGGTGATGAAATTAGTAATCAGCTAACGTTTAAGTCATAGTTCTTTGTCGATGTTAAATTACATTGCTGGTTATAATATAGTGACTATGAAGACTCCAGAAAACTAATTCAACGCATGTCAGATGCATATGGACTTGAATATGGACGATGGTGTGTATACAAATAGTTAATCATATTGAATTTTAAAAATTCAACTCTTTAAACATTACAACCCTGTTAAACACATTTCAGACCCATTAACACAGAATAATTTACAGTACCGTAATCTGTGCACTTCCTCATGGTTTTTTAAAGGTGTAGATAGCCTAATACATAATCACCGACAGAATAAACATTTTTAATGATGATCAGGGCATATACACCAAATGGTTTTAAGAACTTTGATTATTTTGAATTTGATTAACTGTAACGAGTAAAGATAAATGTTATAGTCAATATTTAATTAAATTATTTAATTGTTTCTCAACAGCTGTGATTCCAACCAACCGCTGCACTGTAAATTGAAAAATACAGTAAAGATTATATTAATTATTATGGATTTGACTATGAGTAAAACTCTACTGGAAGACAATAAATTATCCGTGGTCAAGCAGGCATACAGTTGTTTTGATTAAATTATTTTGCAAAACATTATGAGATACGACAAATTTTATTTTTAATGACCCTTACCATTTAACAAATATATATACAATTACACTTTTTTTAAACTCATTTATGTCAAATTATTTTCTCACACCTAAAGGAAGCATGTAAACATTTGGTATGTGTATCTAATTGATTTTGCAGTAGTTAGGTGTTAGGTGTTAGGAAAATAGATGTAGTTTACCGCTTTGTGTATTTTTTGATGGTGACTTTAGCTGACTTGCAGAATTTGCTGTTTTTGAATGCCTTAATAAAAAAGGCAAAAAAGGATTTTGTAAATCTTTATTTTTTACATCGTTTTTATTAAGCTACCTAAAATGGAAAGCTGAGATGGTAATTCAAATACAGCTCTCATAATTTGTACAGGACTCCAGTCCCTGGAAATTACCTGTACAGATTTCAAACCACAGCATCACTGATTTACGTATTGCGTATTTGTTATTTCCCCACAATCTGGCAGTGGACAACTTTCATAATTGTATATTCGCAACAATTATTATTGGAAGATAATGTAAAACTGTGCTTAGTGTTTAGCTGACAGAGATCTTCCCTCTGTAAAGAGGTACTCGAACGACATCATCTTATTTTGTTTACATGACATTGCAGAGTGAAATCCGATAACCTTGATTTAATCTTACATTGGAGCCAGATAATTTAATTCATTTGAAGTAAGATCACACAAAACCTTCCCCAACCCCGACTTCTGCCATTTCTTGTGACCTTACACTCATCAGCTTATGCGGTGGATATGCACAGGTCACCTATACAGTGTTTATGGCTGATTCACCTACCTGGTGTGACATGCAGATAGCGCGGAAACTAAACCCAGATAAACTAATTGAGTGGTTTGTTATGAAATAGCCATTGCACTCATCCCTTGACTGTGACCACGTTCAGATTCCGGGTTATCTGGCAGGATTTCTGGTCGGAACTGAAAATCCACATGCGATGTCTGGTACTGCGAACGCTTTCCATTTGTGATGCATGTACTACCTCTCCTTTTTTGATTCAAGCACATTCAAATGGTCCAATGCCCACTGGGATCAATAAGTGTTCATTGACTCATGAGTAATTGACTACCTGTATTATATTACCTTAGCTCTGAACCCACAACGTTTGGCGAGCAACCCCTCCCCCCCCCCCCCTCGGCTGTTGCTTAGCAATGATGCCCGGTTCCCGGCTTGAGAGATTTATGCGTGTTGACTCAACCACCCCCCCCCACCCCCTCTTCCCTTAACACATACAGACTTAGTATTTCTGCAAATCATCTTCTCTGTCAAGATAGAGAATTTAAATTCGCGCAGGCATTGGTAATCCTGGCAAAATCCCTTTGCTGCCAAACAAATGTTGTTCCTGAGCAGGCCTGGAAAATAACAAGTTAATAAGCACAGCTCAGAAGACATTTTAATTAAAACACACAACACAGAGACGCACACACGCGCGCACACACACGCTCACATAAACAAACATTACACATGGAACCCACTTTGAAACATTTTATTACGTGAATGAAGTATGATTGTTGGCCTTTTACTTAATAGTGATTATCAATAATTTATATAAGGCTTTTTTTAATGGCTCAAAGTGGTATTTTTTTCAAATCGAAGTTACTGATTCAGCCATGATCTTGTTTGCTCATTTGCGCATTGTGTTCTCCTAAAACTTCTCTTTGCAGAACATTCCTGTCAAGGTTAATGAGTTGTGATAAATGAAATGGTGTGTTGAAAAGCAATGCTTCTTCCTTCATTTATAGAACTGTACTTGCCATGTACAACCATGCTATGATACCTAAGTGATTGTTTATGGTGATGCATTGCAGAGCACACAGTGACATTAAAAAATTATTCTGCGTACTGATGAAGCTAAAGCTGCTAAATGCAGAAATACCTTTATGAAAACGAATGTTTTGACAAAACGGCAACATATACACGCACAAGTTTTTCAATGGAGACTTTGAAATAGTTTTTGTATAGGCTATTGGTAAAATGGTGCATTTGCACCATTTCCAAGATATCCCACTGATCATCTAAGTCCAAATAATCTCAAACAGCTTCAATACTGTTGAGATTTGGGCTTTGAGGATATGGTCTCGCCGATTTTTTGACATTCAAGTTTGAATTATTTTTTATATAGATATAGATTTAGGATCATTTTATTGTTGTGAAATGACATTTGGAACAATAAGTCTTCCACCTTACAGAGTAGCTGGCGAACTGAAAACCATGAATTCCTTCCAGCATTCTCCCCAGCCCCCATTTTCCTTATAAGAAACTGTGTTTCTCGACCAAACAAAATTGACAATAGACCAAAGGGTCACTGGGTTGTGGTACAGCCTTTTTCTCATTGGTGTTCCCATTTTGGCAGGCACCTTGCACAGCAAAACAATAAGCTAATGAGGCACTGACATTAAACCAGGATCACCGAGACGGGTCATGGGCAGAACCTCGCTTTTGGCCCCGACGCCGCACCGACAGATCAGGGCCGATACCAGGACTGATGCGTTTTTGTTTTTCTGTCGCACAGAATGCCTCTGCACCCGGTCCTCAGCCAGCGCCGCCTCTGAAGCGTTCAATAAAGGGTAGGCTACAGTGAACTGCCCCCCCACCCCATCACTGTCGCAGCGTTTCTGTTCTGCTATCCGTCCTGCAGTTAATAAAAATCTCCCTCTATTTGATCAGCTTTTCAGGAGGGATAAGCCTCGTCAGCCTCCACAATGCAATGGTGCTGAATTTCCTCTATTAGTTTCCAGGCCCGAGGACAGACCTCCACCTCTGGCAATTCAAACAGCCCAGACTCTCACGGAATAGTAATCATCATTGTCGAGAATTTAAATGTATTGAGAATTCCGAAAATAAGGCACTGACCTCCATTCACCCTGAAAAGAAGCCGAGCCAAGTGAATTTAAAACCGTCCCATTTCCTTTCACAAAAGGACCCTCTCTTGCCTAAGATGCTTAAATAATAGAGGAAGTAAATTTAAAAAAAAAAAAACAACTTATCTTTTCACAAAGAGACTGAAGATAGGACGTCTCTCTCTCTCTCTCTCTCTCTCTCTCTCTCCCCATAAATTCAGTTGACAAGACTGAGAAGGAAGCCTATCCGGAGGGGCCAGCTTTACCACGAAGACCCCTAAAAAGCCCCAACAGAAGGCACTTAGCGGACGAAAGCAAATTAGCGGATTTATCTTGGTGCATTAACTCAGGCTGGGTCCCATGGCGGGATAAGAAAAAACTCCAAAGAGGTACACAGGAGGCTCCACTCTCGCTCGTGCCTCCTTCTGCACAGAAAGAGCCTCTCTGAATTCATTTGCAGGTGAATCACTCAAAATCGAACACGGGAAACTAAAAGTGTTAGTGTAAGTGATGAAATTTGGATTTGCATTGGGGGGACGTGACAGATGTTACGATAACAACAAGTGTTCGCTTGCTGAGAGGCAGAGAATCATGGAGGGGATCCGGGTTTATTTGACAGACAAAGTTATCGCTGCGATGCATCAGAACTCGGCCCCCCGCGGTTGCAAATGAAGTTTGCGCGGGCCAATCCGTGTTTGCATCACTGCAATATGTCTGGCTGTCATGCGCTCCGCACGTTTCACCAAATCCGTGTTGGGGAGAATTAGGAAAGGCATTCGTTACAGGGCGAGGAATGAAAAGCTAGCACACAAACTTAGCAAAGAAAATTCCAACATGGAGAAGCTAAATGAGAAACGATCAGTCTTTAACGCATTGTTCACTGTTGAAGAAGATCAATGAAGAGGGGGATTAAAAAAAGGAAAAGCAAACCAGGATTAGGAAGAAGTGTCAGCCCCCGTCCCCGTGCCTCAGAACTTCAGGGTTCAGGAGATCTCCCCCTCCTGGAGATCCTTTCCCTCCTACTGCAGCCCAACGGGCCGCTGTGGTCTGCTTGACGTTGAGCAGATACAGTGCCCACAACTATTTACAGTGGCCTGATTCCCAAACCCACAGCCTGGGGGGGCTTCACCCAGACACGGCAACGATCCTAGTCATCCTTCTCCCATTCAGAGCACATATGTATGGATCTTTACGCAAGCTCACATCGACCCCCCTTAACACAACATTTGGTTTGACACATCTTGAGGTCTTTTAAGTGATTTTTTTTTTTACCCTTCATTTCTCCATCAGCCACACTCTGCAGGCTTTAACCAGCATAAATAAATGAAAAGCTGGACTCTTTATCATTCACCTGTCCGCCTTTATGTTCATATGTACAGATTTTATCTTTTCCATGCATCTCCAAGATATTAAATTGATTTGTATGTACTTTGGTATGGATGAATTTGTTATTTGTTATTGATAATTTTTTAAAATCAATTATTATTTATTTATTCACAAACTCAATATATAAACATCACAGAACTCCTGTCGATAATGTAGTAAGTATTCATATCATATTTCTGTCTTACATAACAAAGATGGTAAAAGCGTTTCCATAAAAGTCACATTTCTAATAAAATAAATAAACAACTGAGGATTGTGTGTTAGCAGAGGGAGGGCTCTGTGATCTTGCTCGGTGGAGTTGCAGATGAAGCCGAAGACATCAAGGTTGGTCGCTCAGTGCCGAAGCCATCAAGGTTGGTCGCTCAGTGCCGAAGCCATCAAGGTTGGTTGCTCAGTGCTGAAGACATCAAAGTTGGTTGCTCAAGGCCGAAGCTACTAAGGTTGGTTGCTCAGGGC
>JAOVYW010004905.1:31684-44742 GCA_025775045.1 Hiodon tergisus | reverse complement strand
ACACACACACACACACACACACACACACACACACACACACACACACACACACACACACACACACACACATATATTGAGTGCAGTATTCAGAGCCTCCTATGATCTGCTAGATTTATGCAATACGTCTATTTTGAGTGACCCCCCCCCCCCATTAGATTCTGATATTTGTCATTTCTGACAGAGATGGTCCAGGCTATCTGCCCTGTGATAAGAATGAGCTAATTTTGTCCAACACCCGATCATTATTATCTGAAATACAAAGGTTACTTTGTAAAAAAAATAAAAATAAATCACTCAGCTAGTCACATGAGACCCCAACCCTCAGCAAAACTATGTCCCCAGAGCAAAGACTAGGAGTCAATTTCCTCTCACGCTTCTATAGTTAAGTTGCTTCATTCATTCTAAGGGGTCCATAGTACCCACTTTTAAAGTTTATCAAATGTCAATGAGACATTATTTGAAGCGGATAACTTAGAAAAAGATCATTTAGATTTCCGAATATTCAGCCAGATTAGTCACCTGGGAGACGCACGCAAACACCTGGGAGACGCACGCAAACACCTGGGAGACGCGATATGACAGAGGCCCACACTCCGAATTGTAGCTACCCTTCTACTCTTGCAGGGGTTATTTTAAAGCTCAAAAACATAAATTTCAAGGAGATTTTTGATTAGGATTTCCTCTGTGATTCAGCTCAGTCAGGGTAATCATCCAAGTTCAGCACCACTAATACACAATTTTATTGGGTTGTCATTGCATCGGCAACTCTAATGTGCAAAATCAAACACATGTTGACTAATTCCTATGATCTATCAAGCCTACTTACAGTTACGCACATACGCACAATCACATGAAACTTCCCCACATTACCCAAACATGTCACGTGCATCATGCAGTAAGAGCAGCAGCAGACCTGGCCGTTTGTAGCAAAGTTGTAGCAAAACTCGCTTGTTTTCGACAGTATCAAACAGGAAGTACAATCAACTCAAGAATTAAAAAATAAAATAAAAAATAATCACTGACTTTGATATTAGGCAAAACAAGGCGAGGTAGCCCCATTTGATTCCCAAAAAAAAAAAAATTTAAATATCAGGAAAAGAAAAAAAGAAAAAAAAAAAAAAAAAACTGATAATAGTGCAATATGACTATATAATATAACTTACTAAACTCCACGTGCCATGGAAGAGATGCAATATCTTGCATTAGCAGAAACAGACAGCCAAATTACCTTAATTGCATATTAATTTAGCCAAATTAGGATGTCAGAGAAGTGGTGATATCAAAACAGAATACACTGTTCGTGTTCACGTATCGCTGTTGATGACTAATTTTACTGCAGAGTTGCACAGGACTCCATGAAACGATATCATGTTTAAATTATTTTTCTACAAGCAGATGTCGGAACATGACATTTCATAAATCTTTAGTTGTGAGGTAATTATACTGAGAACATATACATAATTCAGCTCCCTTTCTTCAGATTCTTAGTTTCTTAATCTATACGTTATTCTGGAAGGCTAACCCATAGAAACAGCTTAATTTGTCCCGCAATAAGTACACGTTCTGCTTCTGTTTGTAATGCATATACAGTTTAGTTTAGTACTCTGTGAATTAATCACCGATGATGCTACCATCTGTGCTGGTTCTCTGTTGAAAAAAGAAAAGAAAAAAATCACGTAATTACTGTCCCGTCCTTTTGGAAAAAATGAGGTCACCTCAAAGAGACTGAAAGAAATCAATGTACATTGTTGTCCGAAGAAAATTACCCTTTTAGTGTCACCGATAATCGGGTCAATTAGACCTAAAGTGAAACATGTTGGATTTATGAATGGGCAACGCTTCAGTGCATTTGCGTAGTCTTAAATAATGTCCAATAATATACTTTATATTAAAAACTATTTGCAATACATTTTAAAAATACACTGAGCACTGTAATAAAACAAGAAATGTTTAATAGAATCTTGATGACGGAATTCATTTCAAATGGCACATTACTGAACACTACTGAACACAAGCAATAGGAGTTTAAAACCACATTTACTTTTTTGGATTGCAACACCAAGGAAGCCTATGCTCAGTCAAAACGATAACCCTTACCCTAACCATAAACATAACTATGTTTCCTGAAATACAAATATTAACCATCACTAACGGGTTATTTTCCTTTAAGAACTCCCTCCAATTCTGAGCAGTATGCCAAGTATTACGTGCAAGCGCTTGGTGTCACGCAATGCCAGTCTTGTTAACAGCGGTCGCCATGACCATTCTTCCAGATTATTCTTCCCAGCCACCGCCGTTAATAATTATATTTCAAAGAAACATGGTTATGGCAATAACCTAGCATTCTCTTTCAAATACAAATTATGAACTAATAATAAAAAATATCACTAATGGGTAAATATGCATATCCACACACACACACACACACACACTACACAGAGCGGTAAACGCTAAAAAACTAACAAAACAAACCACCAAAATCAATACTCGGTTTGACCACGCTTTGCCTTTAAAACTGCTTCAGTTCTCTCATGCACACTGTCGTGCAGTTTTATTACACAATCAACAGGTAGGTTGTTCCAAGCATCCTACGGAATTTTCCACACTGCCTTGCTTGCTTCCGTCTGTCCAGACAGCCTCGATTAAGTTGAGATCAGGGCTCTGTGGAGGCCATACCATCTGTTGCAGAACTCATAGGTTAGTTTAAATAAATATATATATATATAACATTGATTAAAATCTCTTATGTTCAAGCAGTGCTAAAATGTGAGTAAACACAAACGGGATGGATCGGAAAAAAATGGTTTAATGGTTCTGATGTAAATTTAATTCTGTCCATATATTCACAAAAGGCACGCAGAAACATTCTGTACTCAATAAGCACGTTTATAAACTCATATTTCCATGGCCGCCAAGTACAATTGTATCTGCAAAGATCCCAGAGACCTTGTTGCTCTAATTACACAATATACTGGATAGGGGACTATAAGATACTCCGCACAAAAGCACTCTCAAAGGGAAACTTAAAGTCTTGCTTTGACATGATAGAAAGACTAAGCTGTCTAGAGAACATAAACAAACCCAAAATGTTCTTGGCTTATAGTCTCTCCTACAAAGCAATTCAAAAGATTCACCAGTAAAGATGGGAAAAAAATATTCCAGTCCTAGTAATAATCCCATATGTAAAAAGTTTACCCATTGAAGAAACAAACATAATAGATCGCTTGGAATTTTCCTACTGGAAGTCCCAACGGTAACCAAGTACATATTATTTCCCTACCTCTGTAGGAACTTTAAAATGAGGATTATCTTACAGTCAAATGGCAACCGGATAGCTTTGGCTTCTCATGTGGAGAATGGTGGTTAACCAGTTCTCTGATTATGCCAGTTTAATTTGTGACATTAAGTTTTACAATTATCTTTTTCAAAGGCTACTTTCCAGATTATGCACAATATTTTAATTTTTATTGTATTCCATTACTGTCATGTTTCCCTTCTCAGAAGGCATTCACGGAACACCTGGGAGATCTGAACCTCATTACCTCCAAAGTAAGTGAACCTGGCTAAACCGTAAGTAATGCCTTTGCCTTGAGAAGTGTACCAGCACGAGAACCTCTACCGCTTAAAGCAAGCAGCAGGCAATTTGGGTCACCACTCTCCATTCAGGCTGCCCTGCCGCCGGACGGCCCCACTCAAGCTAAACACGCCTTAGCCCAAAAGGCCTGGTCCTTCCGTGTAGCAGCTCTCTAGCTGAGAGCTAGACTCCCAAAGCAAGCACACTGTAGGTCACGGTTTAGGGTCCAGGGAGCGTAATGATAACAGACAGGCAATGTTAAAGGCTTGCTTTGCACAAAGCCGCAGGTCAAGTTAACTTGGCTCCTCATTCCTACCTTCCACTTACATCTGTGTCTCTGATCTTTACATCCGTAATAGATCCTGAGATATATTTTTGGTTTTGAGGGGTGGAGGTTTAAAAACAAACATTTTCCAATGGTAGTAAAAAGCAAGTACACCTGCAAACAGTCATGCTTAGAACCATTAAAACAGGATTTATCCCTTAGCTAAAACTGTGCTAAATCAATTTCTCTACAAGAACCACATATTCAACATCCTGCCAGCAGAACTTCATCGGGAACCACACCATGTTGAATAGCTTGGTGGTATTTATGTTGAAGAGGGAATACATTTTAAACTTCTAATTGTCAGTCATTCTAGGTTTATTGTTGATATTTATTCGTATCGAATGTGTGAGAAATTCTGACGCTGGTTTGAGTTACCAAGCATTTTTCAATGTTCCAATAGGGAACATAAAAGCATATGACACTTACATTCTTGAAAACTTACTACTAAACTGACTAAAATAGTTTTAAGATGTATTTTTGTGTGAGAGAGAAAGATAATTAGGGGGGTGTGAGTGTCACGCATGGCATGACGTGGCGTTGGGGCCCGTTTTTTAGTTTTCATGATTCACGAGGAGGCAACCTTAACTGTAAGAGAGTCTTAAAACAGCTGATCAAAAGAATTGATGTGTCCTGTGATATCCTCAGGGTTTAGATTTCTGCTGAAAACAATGAGTAGACTTAAGTACTAAACAAAGTGGGATACACAACTCTGATCCACGTACTGCAGGAAAAAAATTCTTTAAAAAAAAAAAATATAGATATATATATATATATATTCTAACTAGATAGTCCCTAATATTCATTTTTACATTAAATATTTATTATTGCCGTTTTATTAAATAATAAACATTTTATGACCGTTTATAAAATCGTATAAACATATACAGTGCCTTGCAAAAGTATTCAGACCCCTGACCAATTATCCCATATTACTAAATGGTTTGATTTTTTATTTTAAAATACTGAAACTCAAAATCAATTATTGTAAACTGGAATATGCTGCTTGCATAAATATTCAACAGCCACACATTCACCTTTTTGCTGCAACAGTTTTAATCCCTTTGGCTTAAAATGGACCGGATTAGCACACTTTGTAGGAGTCATTCCGGCCCATTCTTCTCGGCAGACTTCCGTCAGGTTGTTCAGGTTTGTTGGATGACACTCGTGGATCACAGTTTTCAAATAGCGCCACAGATTCTCAATGGGTTTGAGATCAGGACTTTGACTGGGCCACTGTAGGACATTCACGTTGCTTAGCCCATGTGCTTGGGATAACTGTCCGGCTGAAAGGTGAATCTCCTCCCCGTCTTCAGTTTTTCAGTATAATAAACTCCAGGCGTGCTTTCAGATGGTTTGTTTTGAGTAATATCTTTTTACCCGTCTCCCTCCCAAACAGGCCAGTGTTATGCAGAGCGTTTGATGTGGTCGACAGGTGCACCATTACTCCACTCCCAGCCACTAAAACCTGTAGCTCCTTCAAAGTGATGATTGGCTTTTCAGTGGCTTCTCTCACAAGTCTCCTTCTGCAATGCTGAGTTTTGAGGGACGGCCGGTTCTTGGCTGTGCCCGGGCAGTGACGCTGCTTTCATTTCCTGATTATTGATTCAACTGTGCTCACTGGGATATCCAAACACTTGATTATTTGGTACCCTTTTCCTAATCCTCACTCTTCATTACCTTATATAACTTTTGTTAGAGTACTCTTTGGTCTTCATTTTCTGATCAATGATCCTTCACAGTGGGGGTTTTACCCAGAACTGTGACAGCATCTTAGTTCACAGTTGGAGGTCAGTGGTAAGGAAATTGTGTCCCCGTTAGGGTATTTTCATTCTTCTGTCTAAACTGGGGGCTTCCACAGCACAGGGGCTGAGTACTCATGTAAGTTTAAATATTTCATATTTCGTAAGTTTTTTTTATTTGTCATATTTCCCAACATTAAACCAATATCCCCTAATAATTTATTTTGAGTTTCAGCGTTTTTAAATCAAATGTAAAACAGAAATGCATTTCAATGTACCATTTGTAATAGAGTAATATGAGATCATTACTGTTTGTCTTTTGCAAAGCACGGTGGTTTTCCTTTTAACTGGTCACCCGTCTGTATACATTTTTAAATTGTATATTTTTTCTTCTGATATTTCTCACCAACATACTTCAGGTAATGATTTATATCGAAGAAGATTTTTACACTTTACACAATATAAATACTTCCGTTAAGGGTTCTTAGGTTAACTGTAAACAGCACTGTGACAGGATTTTAGTAGCGCAACCAGCAACCTAGTTAGTACTTACACAACCTGGATCTGTACACAACCTGCTAAATAATCAAACTACCTACCAGTGAAAGATTTAAAGGTCAGAATAAGTTTTATTCAAAAAGGGGGATCATTTTATTAATTAAAAATGTCCTGAGGTAATTAGTGTATAAATCAGCTTACTTCTGTATTGAAAAAGGCATCTTGATGAAAAAGCTGTTGTAATCTTAGACGTGTTCATTTTTAGTGAACCTACTCTGACACTCTTAAATGATTTCTGTGAGGCATTTACACAACAAAAACTCCTGGCCCTGACAGAAAAGCCAAGTTCAAACAGAAACGATTGCGTTTCCTAACATTGCATCAGAAGGTAGCAGTATTGGATCTTCGTTGCTATAAAATGCATCATCCGGAAATCAAGACCATTTCAAGAATAAAAATAAATGAGTAAAAAATTGTTTCACGCTGGTTTTTACCTGATTTTAGCAAATCAATTTTTCCACTCTATAATAAAATATAAAATGCTGTGCGCTTAAAAAAAACATTCTAATGTAAAAGCTCTCAACTAATGGGAAGAGCTTTACTCTCTCTGCGTCAAGAGCTGAGACCTCAATAAACACAAACGGACCATGATGTTTGACCCGCAGAAGAAACCATTGTGATAACAGCTATGAACTAGATAAACAAACAATGGCGTAGATGAAACCGACAAAGGCAGGGGATAGGGGGCTCTCAGACCGAGCTAAAGCAAACCTATAACGTGGAACAAAGTATGAGAAATAAACTATTTTAACACATACTTCACACAGGAAGTACAATAAATACAACAGATTGTGAGATTCAGTAACTTTTACCCGACTCATTCAAAACACAGTTGAGGGTTTGTCATAGTAGAAGTTTTCTTTATCCAGCTCGCTGACACGTTGGCAGTTCCTGCAATTACTTATCATTAAGACTGTAACAACTTAATATTCTGTAGTCCATCTCACGGATTACATCATGTTTTTAATGAAGGGTTTTATGGACCACCACAGGATGAAATCCACACAACAACCATGTGATCCATTTAAAAAAATTATACATTATAGAACATGTTTGTAGTTGTTTGACGCCATTGGCCAGGTTTTAAACTCAGTCAAAAAAACATAAACATGGTTTGACCACTAGATGAAGGGCTGAATGACAGTGTTGCCGGAAATTCGCTGAAACGCCGCAAAATATTTCGGTAGGCAAAAGCATGGCGAGATTCAGAAGACTCTCGGTGGTGAAGACCATCAAACGTATCCTAAAGAGAAGTTGTTAACCTCATGTATCCTCTCACCTGAGAAGACACAGAGGAGGAACTTGCTTATCGTGCGGACACTGACCTTGTTTTTCCCCCGTTTCTTGAATAACGTTGTTTACATAGATAACTCTTTTACTTTGGGGTTTCCCTCTATTCAGTGACTTTGCAGATAAGAATAGGAATATCAGCATATTTTACATTTAAACAAATGAGCAGGGTATCCCTGAGACCTATCAGAAAAGTAGTTCTGCAGCAACTAACGCTACAGCTAGATTAGAAAGTCCAGTTAATGGTGACACACTGTTCCACTGGCTCAATTTGACAGTAGGCAATGAGCACATTCTGTGCAATACCTTTTTTCTGTGACCACTAAAGTTCCGACCTACAGGGTCACCGTGATCTGTATGCTGAAAAGCAGAACACACTCGTGTTATAACCCATTGGGTGGTCTGGACAAGACAAAACATTGCAATAAAATTAGCCCAGCGGCAACTTTGTAACTATCGCTAGTCTTGGCAATCACATCTTGTTGCCATTAGTCCTTTTAACAAATAAAACATTGATACATTCAGGCTACTAAATCTGGTTTTACATACTACTTGGCGGCGAGTAATCAAAATTACTATACTCAGTTTAACTAATATAGCTTTATGGGTACCTACACATTTTTTTGCAAGACTGGAACCATATTTAATAAGTAATATCTCAAATGTATAAGATCAAAACGGAACGACCACCGGAACTGCAGGCCCCATACTGTGAAATGCATAAGAAGTCAACTTGCCCAAATCAGCCAAGAGGCGTTTTTCAATTCCTGTGCAAAACCAAATTTCCAATAGCTGTCAGTAAAATTGATAAACAGCTGAAATATGTGGACTGAAAATCCTTGAAAACAAATCTAGTATAAACTGAGTAACAACTTGTCTCTCACACATTCATTATGGTGGCGCTAAACACCACCATAAACACATTATGATGAAGGGTTCGTCTTTATAATTAGATATATCTTAAGCATGCATTTGTCTTTTATTTAAATGCAACAGAAACCTGGATGTTTGGTAGTTGTTTTTTATTCCTTCTTCTGACCAGAAGCCAGATGGACACTCCCACAGATCACCGCACACAGCCACCGCTCCACACATAAACACAGGGCGTACTCCATTTGGAGAAAGATAATAATACCCTTCTATTTCTGTACCGGCAGATGTGTTCATTCGCTTGTTTTGATACTTTGGCTCTTAGTTTTTTTTTCTTTTCCCCATTTTATTTGAACCCTCGATCTCCAATGAGACTCTCAGTCTGCTGTTCTGAGTTGTGTTTCTAACAGGTTTAAATTTGCGATGTGTATAAGTAGGACAGTTTTTCAGCAACTGTACTGAAAAGAAATGAGGTACAAACTTTCAATTTCAACAATTTAAAATGTTTTAAAATTAAATTACAAACTCTGACCATAACAGTTGAGGCGTTTTCTTTTAGCACAGAACCAGTGAATCACCTCAGATCCAACTTCTCCACCAGGCCTCCCGCAAAAAGGCCCGAATTTACCACACTAACAAAACAGCAAAAACCACTTACCTAGAGAGAAGGGGAGAGAGAGCGAGAATACAGGTATAAATTATAGTTTAATATTAGTGGTTGGCATTTAGAACACTTCAGTACTGTATTTCTGAATGAATAAATATTATACTAGGCTGGCTGAGAACGGTGAAAGTTTGCTGGAGGTGAGACACACGTCTCCCATATGTTCACAGACACTCTCAGACCTCTCGGGGTGCCCCGAGTACAGATTTCAGGTAATTCAAAGTCCTTCATGCTGAAAAGCTAAACACACTTATGTTTCAACTCATTAAAGTCGCACAATAGCAGACAGGTGTAACATCTGGCCTGAAGTTACCACCAATCCACATAGCAGAAATAATAATGTCACACTGCAAACAAACGAGGAGGGACACAATTTGCAGTTAATTATAAAGCGAAGATAATATATAAATACTGGATTTTCTGGAGGTCAATATTTAGAAAACGAATGTATTCTTCTACAGGCAACAGTATACCTTTATTATAGTGTGAATTTATTACAGGGCTCTTTACAGATAAAGCATGCATGACAAGTATATATACACACAGACACACACTAATTAATATATGCATTATATATATATATATATATATATATAAAATCATACAGTGATGGAATGATACAAAAACAGTAGCGTTTATACAGTTTCGCCAACGCATGCACCTTACTTTATAACTCAGAAGAAAGTTCATGCCAGTCAAAGCAATTTTAACACTGGCATTGGAATGCATAAACTTCACACGCAATACAAACTAATGACAAAAACCTTTCAAAGAGCATAGTTTTTGTACTATAAATAGACAAAGGAGACGGATAATGGAGAGATGAATATTTTGTGTTTTTGTATCTAGTATGTTTCAGACAAAGTGTTGTTCACTCTGAAGCTGAACAATATAAGAACAGTATCAATTTTCTCCAAGAACTGATACCAAACAGAAGAATGGTTTTCTCCCAAAGTAAAGGTTTTCCCCGTTCACTCTGCCAAATACAAGAGTATTCTATTGTCATGTGCAGAACAATAACCGTCACAAATATCTGGTTTTTGCACACAATTATTCCTCACAGACTTTACCAAGCAGCACATTGCTCATAAAAGATCTAAACGCATTGTCCCCATAGTTGTTTCAGAATAAGTAACAAAATTATACAAGATTATGTCCCGGTTTTCAGAAATTTCTCCTTGAGTCTGCATTCACAACTGAGGGCTAACACTGCGGGCAATACTAAATAATGAAACACAATGCACATTTTCTTTCTTTTTTAAGGTAAAACACTGAAGTAAATCTCTTGAGAAAAAGGGGATTTTTTTTTTCTTTCTAAAAATAACTTTGTTTTTGCTTCTTTTGACCTTCTGGTTCATTTGATGCCGGTTTAAGCCCTGGCCATAATTGCGGGTGTGGGCCTTGTGAGACATTTTGTGAAAACCCATTACCGATATAAACAGTGTGCCACTCTGCCTGCTGTTCAAGATCCCTCAGATTCCAAAATGTCTAACAATTAAATACATTATTTAGAAAGCAATTTCGCTAGAAATTCATTAAAATGGAATTTCCAACTTTTCCCAGAGGGTGATTGAGATGACACCCTCATGTCAAGTCTGTGCCGGGGAGCTGGTCAGCTTGATAGCCACTCAGAATCCGCTTTTACGAAAAGATCTGACATGGCCCTTGTTAAGGTACCATTTCTTTAGAGAGCTGTCCCTGCACCCCTCCAGATCCCAGGTGCACGGACCGTCTGGCGACCCTTCAGCAGAATTGCAAAAGCAGCCCCTAACGGACATGGACAAATTACTGTACCAGACTGCGAATGCTGACAGATGGTTACTCAACACTGTCACTGGCAGCCTGTGGTAATGAAGGGCAATGCTGCAAGAAGCTCTTTCCTTTTACAACCATCCATGGTTTTACTTTTCTTTTTTTTTGCTGAAATGTGCTTGCATACAAATTCTCAATATCACCACGGAATGCTGCATTGCATCGCTCGCCAAGGCAACGGGGTAGCATCCCAGAATCGCACAGTGTGGGGGGAAAAAAGAACAGAACAAAAAACAAAACAAATCAGTGCTGATTTTGACAACATGGGAATACCAGACAAAAGCATCTTTTAATCTGCCCATATTGATACCATCACAAAACTAAACTAATGATTTAAAAAGAGGTACATTCAGGGCAATGATTTACTAACAAAGGAAGAACGATGACATTTCTAATAATAATACTGAGTCGCAGACATCAGGATTGCTCCAGCCTCAAGGTTGATGGTATGAAAATTAAACGCTCAGGAATAACTTTATTCTCATAAAGGGGATCCCCAGTAAAACTCTTGGCTGCTGTAAAGACACTCTCCGGTGATGCCCGATTAATTGTACGTTTACATTAAAAGCATAGGAAAGAGCTCAGCGTCTGTGATCTCTCTACATCATCCTATACAACAGAAGTCAGGCGCGAGTATAGGGTATCAGGGGGTGCATCATTTTCAATACATCGTGCTTGTTAGTCTCCCATTTGTTAGAATAATTCAACCTTTGAACATTGTGATCTCCACCACACATATAAAAGCCAGGAAAATTACTGATTAATGGTAAACATTTTATCCTTTTATAGCTCATGGAAGGGCTCGATATTTTCTCAATATACAGTACGTAATTAAACTCCCTCAATGAAATATTCTGGGGAATGCCTTGGACGTTTGGTATTTAATACTGCAATACGGTTAATGGTGAATGCATGGTTGGTTATAACTTGGAGTTGCTTTTACAGAAGCTGTGACTGTGACAGGCGAGGGCCAGGAACAGCCCAAGGGCTAGGGCCTAGCCGTCATCTGCTCAACTGGAGAAGCAGAAGAGCGGCAGCGGATCACTGAGAATGCACCGAGAAAAAACAGCTCAACTCGGCCGGACCACATCCAACCAGAGTCAACAAAAACAAAGTCAGTTAATTAATTTATCCCTCGGTATCCCTGCAGGAGGCACTAAACAAAAAAACCTTAATACGAGGATGCACTGCACGCCACTAGCCACAAACAAGATTCCCCTTTTTTTTTTCCCAGAGCCCTCGAAAATCAGCGACCCGGTCAACACCTTGAACAAGTCATTGTAACAGCTCCAATGATGTTTTGCCTCCATGAGTTATATTAAAGATATGTGTCATGTAAACCAACAGGCAATTGCTATGATTGATGACCGTTTAAAAGGCTGTTAGGTGCTAGATTCTCTTAAGGGATCGTGAAGGTCCAACGGCCGGGTTGGGAGGTTGTCCTGTCCTCCAAAATGTGCACCGTTAAATTAATTTTCAAATACAAATGACACGTACACAGGAAAAAAACAACCGCTTTTTAATTTACCCTGGAGTTTTTAAAAAACCCCACAAACATACATACATGCAAGCGTTAGGTTTCATTCTGTCCTTTTGCCAGATTATAAACACCTGTCATGGAATTTAAAAGGACAGAGATGGTCTAAATAAGGGGGTCAGTATGGCTGTTATCGAATAGACTGGGGGGAATATTTTGTGGTCACATGGCCACTGGCAACCAAAGATGGAAGGTAAAGGAAAATAATCCATTATTCCACTTAATGATAAATAATCACAGAGGGAAGAAAAGCTTGCACCCAAAACACATCATCTAAGGGACTAATGGTGCCTCTTCTCGAAATCTTGCTATGTAAATATAAGCCCTGATTACACCATTTGCATAAAATCGCTATAAAAAGGAAAATAACGGGACTGATGTCGTTAAATAGTCTATGTCTGAGGAGGAAGGGCAGCTGATTTATACATTTCCTTGGGAATTATCCCAGCTCCATTTAACACAATCTGTGCCAATCAGTGAAAGTGCAGCTTCCCCTGCACCACAGAACTAATGTCCATTACATGAGTCATGAAGGAACGCACTGGCAGGTAAATACGTCTCCAAAGAACTCTCCGACGACAAAAACAGCCAGTCTGGGATGAGCAGCATTGTCCATTTATCATTCTTCTCATTCCCTCCTGCTACTTATCTCCAAACTCTCTCTCTCTCTCTCTCTCTCTCTCTCT
>JAOVYW010004905.1:13513-31584 GCA_025775045.1 Hiodon tergisus | reverse complement strand
AGGCTTATAACTAATGATGGACATTGTAATTGGCTTATATGACATCTATTATTAAGTGTGTAATTCTACTTGAATGTGCAAATAAATAAATGTATACAAATTTTGCTGCCTGGCAGTGAGTCTACGTGCATTGAATAAAGCTACGGAATCTGTCCCGAGTGGCATTAAGTAGGGCAGTATATATATATAGTATATATACACATTGCTCCTAATGTAAGTGTACTATGCCAATTGAAATAGACAGTTGACTGGTCGATTCTGGTTAAAAGTATTCAAACTCGTTCACTTTCTTCACATTTCGATGTGTAATGGGTTTCATTTATACTTCATTTTGCAGCCATCAATCTACACACAATCCCACATAATGACAAAGCGAAAACACGTTTTTAGAAATTGGTGCCAATTTATTAAAAATGAAAAATTGAAATACCTGAAGGCACTGTATGTGTACTGTAGCACACTCCAGAAGTTATCAGTCACAGAGAAGTGAAGTGACAGTTTACAGCGTGAACTCATTCTTCTTTTTATTATTTCAGAAGAAACCTTTTCAGCCTAAAACGATCCTCCGTAGAGACAGTTTTAGTGTCTTTTTAATGCATTTTTATTTCAAGCAAAGGTGTGATTGATGACAGTAGCTATAGGTGCCAGTCAGGTGCCACAGGTGCCAGTCAGCCAAGGGGCCTGCCAGGGAGCTTGTCGCCTATAAATACTTAGCTACTGCCAATAACTTAACCCCAGACAAATTATTTAGTTTTTATAAAGCGTTTTAAAAGGTAAATGAAACGGTTAACACAAACAATTTCTCTCATACAGCAAAAAAAAGTAACTTTAATAAAAGAATAACTGTAGCCAGCTCTGGCCTTTTTGAGAACTCCCTACTTGTTCATCTCTGAAAAGCCCAGCCACGCCGTACGCAGTTAACTTCAAGAACAAAACGGCAGACCAGCTTGAGCCAAAACGAGCAACCCCTGATTTTTAAACTGCATACGTTCACTTATAAACACTGTAAAAAATTTAAAAGCAGGGTTCAAAATTCAGAGGCAATAGTCAACATTCAAACTGCCAAGGGAATTTGGCTAAGAAGAGCACGAGCATTTATCCACCCACTCCGCTAACTCAGTAGTGCTGTAGTGCATTCCTGGTAACCATCGGCAAATTACATCAGCCAGAAAAATCAAGCGAAAATCAAGATCCTAGGTTATAGTCGACACTAGGGCGTGGTTTACACTAGGACAAGTTCCTGAACCATTCAAGAAGCAAGGAAAAAATTCTTAAAGACTAAACAGTGGCCTTTACAATAAAAACAGATTTACAAACTTGTTCGGAAATAACAAATCAGAGTAGAGTATTGCACAGTGTACTGATGCCAAAGCAATGTCACGGCAACAAACCCACGTGATATTTATGATAGCAACTTGTTACCGTGTTATTCCATCATTTCTAGCAATAGCAATCGCAGGGGCATTAAAAACCGCTACTAGCGTTATTCTGTGTCGGTGGGTTTGTAAAATAGCACACTAGCTAGCTAACTTTAGCTTGAACGCAAGCTTGGACAATCACCGCTACACTGCGGTCAAGTTCGTCCGCACCCGAGCAGGTATTCAGTACCTCAGGAATTATACGCAGCGCAAGACCTACTGGGCAAAGGTGGGTCTGTTTTTGAAAGCAACATCTTTTGTATTGGCCCAATTTCTTCTTTAATAGACAGCTTTTCGAACTGACATGTGGCAGCTTTATTTGTACAGTCTAGTTCCCGAGAGAAGTGAATTCCTTCCATTGACAGATATCCCATTAAGTACACATGTACCTTTTCTCATAATGTTAGTTAAAGTCACAAACGACGTGCCGTGCTGAATAGAAGTGTGAGCATTAAAGGAAAAAAGCGCCATGGACAATCGCCATGGTGTCCTGCCACATGGCCTGGCATCATATCGCGGGTAAAGTCTTGGTATCGTGACATCACTACCAGCATCCTGTCAGGAGGATGTTTGATTTGACACAGAATGACCCATGGTGAAATTGTGCACCCAATGAAAGCATCATCTGAAACAAAACAGCATCTGGCACACAATCACAGCTCGCTGGTTACCGTCTCAAATGATTTAATTACAAGCTTACAGATGAGTATGTATTTTAAGCCCTTATTATCTGACGGTGCACGTGGTTTGAGAATGGAAAATGAGGCAGGTTTATACCACATAAAAAAAGCTTAATGGTAGTCTTTAAGCCCACTTCCAGCAGGCAATCAAGTCAATATGGGGTATTCGGGAAATTTGTTATGACTTGTTTTTAGCCTCTCACAAATAAATGAATACAAAAAATATCAAAAGTGCAGTAAAACGGTCCGGCACAAAAGGGAGAGGAAAAATATCAAAGGCAATTTATATGCATGAACATTAACATTTGACTGGTCAAGTTCTTAACTGCCGATACGAGAGCGATTCAAAAATCACCTTATTTTCAAAAGTGGCTAACAGGGTTATTTTATTTTCAGGAATTTTACATTAATATCTTTCTCCGTTTCTCTCAGCTTTCAGTATTCTCAAAGGGAATCCCAAAGTCCTTAAACCGCAAACCATACAAATGAAAAACGTACATATGTACCGATTAAGTCATCTGTAATCTTGTGTTTAAAATGAGATAAATGGGCACAGCCTCTGTCGTCTAGTCGTCGAAGTTCTGCAGGGTAATACTTTTTTCCCTTTTTTTTAAATTTTTTTAAACGCAGCAGGTATTTCTCCCCGACTAAACAGATCCTTGGGATTGCCGGAGAAATTAGACCTTAAAGCTAAATAACAAATTGGTTCAGACAGAAGAGAACTATTTTTCTTTAAATCACATTTCTCCACATCACTGGATTACAGCCCTGATGTGCTGAACTGAAGGTTCTCTCTGGCCCGTCAACCAGGACATGAGCAATTTAAAGAATGTATGCACAAGCTACTCAAACAAATGCACACAGTAAAAGAAAAAAACATTCAGGAGGGTTTGACATGGGTTTTTTTTTTTTTAAATAGCAATTATTCATCCAAAATATAGTTTGCTTTTAAGACAAATCATAGCTTTCGCATGGTCCTATTCATTCATGCGTAGCAATTTATTACCTCCGAAGAGTCTCAGATGCACTAAAACAGTCACGATGAGAATATGGGTTATTGCTTATGCTCAAAAGGAAAGCCTGCTAATGACAATTTCAAGGTAAAATCCTAATTAATCTCATCTGAATTGACTGCACCTGAACACAGTTTCAAAACACATTTTTAATACATTTTGGATAGCAGCCAAAAATATATACCTCTTAGTGAACTATATGAAGACTGCATGTGTTGCTAATAAATGAGAGATTATTTGTTACAATAATACCACAAAACGCCAACCCTTTTTTATTTTTTTTCCTTAACCAAAAAAGCAGGCAGATACAGCCTCATATTGCGGATACCTTTTCTTATGTGACAAAGCCCTGAAGGTAATTCCCTGTCTAAGCATGGGAACAGTGTATCTGGTTTAACATCTTATCTGCTTCAAGGAAAGTGTCCATACATTTAAGAGAAAAATTCACAGCCATTTCAGCTAAATTAATGAAACTTTCCTGTAAAATGTATCATAGTGGAGAGAAGAGGACCAGTTGCAAAGCATGCTGAAAACAATATATATATATATATATATTAACTATGATATATTCACTGCCTTTGTTAGCAATGTCATTAGCACCAGCGCAATGGTTTCAAACAGGATCCATTGTGAAAGTATTAGCACTAGCACACAAGTTTCAAACATGGCCCGTTGTGAATCTACAGGAAGTAAATCCGACAGGACTTATTTCAGTAAGTTCAGTTTCAGTGAATGGGGTTGCCTGATCTACTGTACCATCAATCCCCTTTCCAAAACTCATCTAACATAACCACGACGACCCGTTTTGTCGGAAGAATTTACATGCACAGTGGGTGTACCCTGTATCACTGGCTTATCAAGGCACGTAAGAAAGTTTAGGTAATTTGGACTTTTAATAAAGTCGATTAAAATTCTTCAAACTCTAAAGGATACAAATTCCTTCATTAGTCAATATACACCGTCAATTTTTACAAATTTTATTAGGATGGGAAGAAATAAAATAGCAGATATTTAACATTCGTACTTATTAAAATATTTAATATTTTGCTTTGTAACACTGAAGGAAGCTACGGAAGGGAATTAAGTTGCCTTCGAGAACAAACTAATATGAACCAAAACATTGAAAGACGTGCCTGAAAAATGATCTATTAATACATGTCTATACAATCCTATGCAGTACTGAGGACATTTAGTCTTTTACTTGCAATACTGAACTGTATAGACATAGGTTTTAAGACAGACAGACAACCAATTCATTGGTTTAAACAGTCTGCTAATAAAACTGGAAATTCTAAATGTACCCCTGGTGTTAAGTTTATTTTTTTCCATTTCCAGGCATAATTTGTCGTTTTATAATTCACCAATTTTGTTGGATTTCTAATTTCATATCTAAAAACATTTGTGCCGAAAAAGAGAAGGGAAGGTCCTTGATAACATTAACACGGGGTGTTCAGCACTGAGGTCTGAGTTGCTCTCGGAATTTCAATCCCCTTATAACCAGTCTAGCGAAAACAGTGCCTGCTCAGGACTAAAGGGTTTAGGACAGAGAAGGCTTGCCAAACAACATGGGAAAATCTGCTCTTAGTCACTAGGCTCAACACTAGCGCTGGCATAACCTGTAGGTCTCAGTGTACAGGAATGAATACTCAGAAAAATAAATCAATAAAATAAATAAGAATTCTGTATGACTGTACTGAAATGCACAACCATCGTTCTACGCACAGAGAGGTCAGATAATGAATGAATGACATCTTGGTGGGTGTTTATCCTGGGGAGCTGCTGTTAAATATAATCCCGCAGAAGAATTCGTTTTAACACCTGTAACAGTATTCTGAAGGGCAAGGACTTCTACATTTTGAGTTTACCTATGATAAATAAAATAAATAAAAAACAAGGGTAAAATTTTGTTTGAGCCATTTTAAACAGCATTTGAGGAGGAGTAGAATTGTTATAAAACCTGACGCGGATTAGAAGGGTGATAATAATAATAATAATTTATTATTTTATTTTTTCCTGTTCATGAGTTATGTTTCAATATTTTTAGCACATGACATTTTAATAAGCTTGCTGTGTGTTTTACAAACTGCAAGTTTTGACAAAATGTAAACGCAAATCTTAAATATAGGTAAACCAGTGATGGACTCAAATTGGAAACTAGCAGTTTTTTATGGTTTTCACTGCATATTATGATCAAGTCTCAGAATACCAGTTTATCCAAGGTCAGGCTATTAGTACACTTATATCCTATAATGTGGGTGTATGAAAAATGTTCCATCGTGTTAAATGACAAACAACAAATGTTATTTTTATTAAAAGATAAGTCTGAATGCATATTTATTTTCTAGTTTTCCATTTTGGAAATTTCCATTTTTTCCATATTTTTGTATTTTTGCCCCAATTTGGAATTAATCAAATTAAGACTCTGAACAGCCGCACATCATCGGTAACCTGCGATTCAGAAAAAGGCTTGACTGCACATTTCGAGTCAGAAGTATACTAGCGTATATGGTGGGATAAATTCTAAACTTTGGCAATATTATGACTATATTTAATAGCGTTTTCTTTTCATGAATAAACTAAATCGCAAAAAAAAAAAAAAACATTTTTTTTTTCCCCAATCGCTATTAAATGTGTCAGAAATGGTTGGTTACTTTCCAGATATATTGTCCTCATTTGAATAACAATTTGAAGTTTTAAGATCTGTAAAAATAGAACCCCTTGACAATTATAAAAAAATACTTGGCTGCATTCATTTAATCTGTATTCAGCTGAATGACACTTAAATTTACGCTCAATATATTCAAACTTCTATGAAAATCTCTGATTAAAAGAAACAACCCAGAAGTAAAAAAAAAAAAACACATAATATCGACATTTGAATATCAGAATATTTCATGTCCATAAGCTGAAAGTAGAACATATGGATGCAGTCACATTGCTATACAGGGATACTGCACTGATTTATACATTGGGTCTTAAAATGTCTATCCTCAAAAACAAAAGTCTAATATAACATTACGATTCATTAAAAAAAAAAATACTATTTACTTTTTTTTTTCTCAACACCCAAAAATGCCCGGCCAAGTACTCCGAGATTGATTATGCCCCACCATAGTAAGCTCCAGGACAACATCAGATACGTTTAAATATCTATGTTAACTGGAGATACAGTGCTTTAACAATGCAAACAATACCAGGTTATCTGACCAGTTGTGCAATCAGACAATTTTACAACAGTAGGATCACTATACCCTTTTAGTTTTAGTTTAGTTACCAACTGAGGAGAGAAACCGTATCGAGGAAGAGAGAAACAATATAGATGACGAGGAAGACAAGAGAAACCAAACAGATGAATAGGTTTCAGACGAGGAAGACGCTCCAGAAAATACTAATATTGCCACGTTCGTTTTTAGACACCTGCTGGTAAACAACATTACTGCAGCAGTGATGGCACTTGGACTTAGATAGAAACCTAACCTGTCACCCCTTCCATAAGGTAAGATTAAATGTTTTAATACGAGAGGCTGCGATAACCAGTAACAGCATTAAAAATAAAAGCAAGAAAAGCAACTTAAACGGATAACCCTATTGGCTGGTCCGCCTCCCTCAGCCCATATGGTGGAGCATCACCTTGGGTATGTGGGATTCTGGTACCTTCCGGAAGGGACAAAATTAATCAAAAATTCATCCTGCGCAGGTTTGCTTCCGACACAGAAAGTGTATACTCCGCTGTTGTCAACCCTGGCCGTGGTTGGCTGCCCTCTAGCAAGTTCAGCCCTCGGCACCATCTCAAGCCAGAGCAATTCATTACCGTCATCTCCAGCCCTGACACATAGAGGTGAGGAAACAGACCCTTAAATGAACAGGGCTGATTACATGAGAAAGCAATCCGTCAAGGTAACTAATAACTAATAGCTCCATCTGCTTTCCATGAACACCACAGCAGTACCAGACCTGGCTCCGGGTAACTGCCAATGCACACACATTTAACAAGAAATATCAGGATTTATTAGTATATTTTTTCTGCTTTACGCAGAAGTGCATTAGACCATTGCTTGAATTTATGCATAATAGTGTTCATGTTGAGAAAATAAATTGAGTTTCCATTATAGATAGATTTTGCGAGAGTTCCCTTCAAAAGTAATCAATACCACCTGAAAGCTTAGATACACAATTTTATTTTCTATATGTGTAAGGAATTTCCCCACGGCCCCTGCAGTCAGTTCCTTTGTGTTTGTCCCTGGAGCCCCCCAAATAAACGCAACCCTTGAAGGGATCCTGGATCGATTTACATATTGGGTTTGAAAATGCTAATTTATAAAAAAAATAAAATAATAATTAATAAAATAAAGTCTAATACATCATTATTGAATTATTAATGTATTATTATATATATGGCAGCAATTTTTGACAAGGTAGAAAATTCTGATCCATAATGAACACAAACGGAAGCCCGTCTGCTTCAGTCAGAGTTTCAGAGTTGGCTCGGCTTGGGGATTCGCCATTGTAAACACTAGCCTGTAGCCCTCGAGACAATAAGCACCGAACCAGTTTTACGATTAGATATTTTGATGTATATTTTAGATTACTTTTATACCTCAGCTAAGACATTCAATCATAGAGATGAATGATTTTATATATATATATATATATATATATATATATATTATATAAAAAATCTCTTTTTATAAGGATTTTTTTTTAATGCATACGTAGGAGTTATCCATAGGACTGATCTCACAGTTGGGCATCATTTAGCCGCATGCGAGAGCCACTTCACAGGGACAGTGTAGGGGTTAAATAGAAAGTCATTCAGAGGAATTGGCGAGCAGCATCGTAAGCCTCGATTTTTCGCTATCAGATGGAACTCTCCGCCACTCTCATCTCCTCAACCTTTTTATGTAGATGCCTCTCGTTTCTCCAGAGGAAAAAAAAGTTTCCCTGCCTCTGCCTCCAGACTGATAAAACGTAAGGAACTGAACGAGGTTTTACAAATAATCCAGCAGCCGCACCGGCAAACCAATTACCATGGCTAAGATAACCCCCTTTCTGTCAGGGGGAATTAAGCATTGTTCCTGCAGTACCTTTCTGAGAGGTAGACACCAGCACCTGAGAGTCAGCGGTACTCTCCGAACGTGCCAGTTTATGCAACAAAATGAGACTGATGTTCACTTCTCTCAGTTTATTTACATCCACTCAAGAAAAATCACAACTGATGAATGTCATTTCTGGGTCCCAAGGCTAGAACTCAAGGTTATTCTTTTTTTGGCAATAAATGTTGATTTTGACAAAAACCATAAAAATGATAACATTTATTAATCACATGATTACGAGGAAAAACTTTCATCCGACGATAATTCAGGGATTCCAGACAGAATTTAGACAGTTGGCAGTTGTTTGCATGCAGTCCATAACCAGGTGCTGTAACCTGCTTTTTCATTATGAAATTTTTCATTATGTATAAGGTCCATTATTTTTAGTTTAAACTGATTTTCAATAAAAATAAAAAATAAAAATTATTTATTTGACACCACTTCTGTGTAAACGTATTCACCAGAATTTCCAATGGACTTATTTTGTATAAATTCGTTAGCTAATGTGAAATTGCATTACATTAAGTAGTAAACACACAGCCACACTGACCAACAAACAACTAGCTAGCGACTCTATTAAAACTATGATACAACTATTGCAATTCATTTTGGCACATGCCAAAAAGACCAGATAGAAGAAAGGGAAAAAATGCTAAAACCAAGTGCCACCTGGGATTTTTGGAAAATCCACTGTCTCTTGAGGACTCCAGCAGAAGCACGTTAGCTAGCTAGCGTTTTAAATGTCACAGTCGGCTACAAAATAATGCAAGCCTACGTTAATTTAAATGTTTTTGTCCAAGTTGCATTGTTGCCCTGAAACTGAAACGTTTGCTGTGTTGTTGAAGCCAACGTTAGCTGGCAGGGAATATACCTTATTTATGTTGTTAGTAGCAGATGGTGTGGACAGAAACCATCTCCAGAAACATTTGTACAATGGTAATCAGGGCTCCAAGCTTGCTCCCCCCCCACGAGCTTTGACATGTACTCTTACGATAAAATTGTAGGGTCATAAAAAAATAAAAACAATAAAAAAACCAAAAAAACAAACAAACAAACTAGGAGCAGAGTCAAAGTTAGCTGCTAGTTTAATGTGACACAGCACAATTGCTTGTGTCACTTGGCACTGACCTGATGGTGTTTACTCACAACATCTCTTTAAGCTGTGGATTTCTGCTTGTAAATATCTGGCAACAGACACGTAGTACAGTCCTACAAATAGCAAACAACGTACTCTTTTCACTCAAAATTTACTTTCAAAATCTTAAAATATAAAAAGCTTACTTTTCAAACAGGCCTTTTCAGAAATGTTTTATGTATTTTAATCGTGCGTTTTACTTGTAGTGATATTTTACTTGTACAGTGCCTCGTGACAATTCTTATATAAGTGGGTAGTCACCTATATAAATAAACTATGCACCATAAAGTCAAAACGCTCGGCCTCTGGAGAGCTACATGAAACAGAGAAAGCTTAAGGGCCAAACATCTTTCTGTACACAGTATCTGCATCAGTGCACTTCATATTCAAACATAGACTACATCTTGGAATTGGTCCATCTGAATCCTCAAAGAGGAAAAGTCACTAAACTCTACTCTTAAACAGATGTATCAAAACTATAACGGTAAACGTCTTCCTTCAGAAACACAATCTGGGGAATTCCACATTGCTTCTATACTAAATGACAGCCGATTAAATGAAAATTAAAAGATATCTGAATTATCGTTTTCCCCTAGTAGAACTTTACAATGTTCTCAAAAGGCTAAAACAACGGTCAGTATGGAAGACTGGACCCAGAAAAGAGGAATGGAGAAGATGAGACAAAGATAGGGATGTGAATAAAAATATCATTTAGAGCTGTAATCTATAATTCTATACAATTAGGTCAAAAAACACAAAATACAACATCACAGAAACTGACACAAATAAAACGGAAACGCGTCACTTTAACACTGCGGGTCCATACTAGACATCTAGAAATGTAGAAATGGTAATAGTGCCTATCAGGTCTGCTATGTATTTGAAAACCTCATTAGGTCATTCACATGCAGAGTGACTTTGACATTTCAAGTGTTCCATCAGAGGAAACAAGCCATGCATTTGCTAAGTACTCACAGAGAGGTTTACTTAATGGTGGACGCAATATGTGTTCTATGCTGCCGCAACACATCAATTCCCTTCTGCCGTAGCACAGTGGACTATTTTTGTTCACTTGGTTACGATCCAAACCTATACGGCATTAAAATATACCAACAATTAACTTCAACAGAAACCAAAAAATGTCAATCAATCTTTACCAACTATTACTTCTGAAGCAGTTGGACAAAGTGCTATAAAGACTGAAAAAAAAAAAAAAATTAAAAAAAATTAAAATAAAATAATAATAATAATAAAAAACAAGAGATGAAGGAGATCAGAGCAGATATCCTCAACCTCTCAACCATAGATTACTGTTGGCAACTAAACACTGAAGTGTACTTGTCACTAGAAACGTTCTTCACAGTCCAAATGAAAAAGAAAATACAGAACTTTTCTGATGACAAAAGATAATTCAATTTCCGTGTCCCTTTAACTTTTTTAACCTTTTGAAATTCAGTTTCACCAGTCAGTTACTAAAACCGGTTCACACTGGCTGGCAGCGTCTGCCTTGCAGGAAAAGTTAATGCAGTTTCCAAAAAGCCAACACATACCAGATTTATCACCCAGCAGCTTATGAAACCACATATCAAAATGCCCATTTTTATCACACAACTTAAAGTGATCCGATTCAAACAGAGTGACATATGTCAGTAGCTACCACCAATTCAGGAATCACCACAGTGGTAGCCTATCTCAGCCTATCACTGCAATTATCTGGGATTTCCCTTCTGAAGCCCACCCTGCATGGCCCACTGAAATACTTCAAGAGTTCAAGTATACATCCCATATTTAAGCTTTTCATTTAAATTGGTCTCGTTTGGTATATTTGACTGCCGTATAGGTTTGGATCGTAACCAAGTGAACAAAAATAGTCCACTGTGCTACGGCAGAAGGGAATTGATGTGTTGCGGCAGCATAGAACACATATTGCGTCCACCATTAAGTAAACCTCTCTGTGAGTACTTAGCAAATGCATGGCTTGTTTCCTCTGATGGAACACTTGAAATGTCAAAGTCACTCTGCATGTGAATGACCGACTGAGGTTTTCAAATAAACAGCAGACCTAATAAGCACTATTTAAGCAACTATATAGCACTAATAAAATCTCAAGGATTTGCAGCATTTCAAAATTTCTGCCAAGTTGGGAAGTATATGTTACTCTCATAGGACTATAAACAATCAAAAGTTTTTAAAAAATATGCCTCTATGTGGTACCATTCACCTCTAACCAGTAATGTTGAAGACAAGGGGGGTTAAATTAATTTGCCATCGCAAAGATGACAGTAAACTATCGTTCGTTTCTAGAAACAATTTGGGATGGCATAGGTCAAGAGTAAAACGTATACGCAGCATAGATTGCTTGGAACGGTTTTCGTTTTGAATACCCCTGCTAGGTACACACACTCACCCTGCACAATACAATGAGCTCTTTGTTAGCATTATCAGTCCAAAGACCACGCAGACAACTTTATTTGAATTTCCTAACCAGGGGCCTGTTTCATAAAAGCAGTTTGAAATGTTTTGCAATTGCATGCAGGTCACAAATCACAAAATTTGCTTCATGAAACTGCTGCAAGGGTGCGGAAGAACACTCGTAAATAGTCAGTTTAACGCAAATTTAATAAATACAATAACATGCATTAGAGCTCACAATAACAAGCTCGTTTGTAGCGTAGCAGAGAAATCCGAAAGAAAAGAATCTTTTGGGATTGGTCAAACCCTCTCAATCCAAAGAACAGCAAAGAACCAACAGCCAAGAACCCAGCTTATTCATTTGTGCGAGAAATTAAATGATAAAATTCAAAACACAACCTGACCGCGTCATCGAAAGGTAAAGTTTTCTGCTTAACGTGTGAAGTGCTAACTAATGTGCAATCTGTCGGGGTGGAATTGAATGGGAGACGGTTTCCTTTGAGCCAAACATAACATCCATCGAATCGCTGCTTCTGCAATAAACATAGCCTTAATCATGCATTTCAGAAATGTAATCCATCTCATACAATCGTTTTACACGTCTAAACCAACTGGCCACTAAAATAATTTTAAACTTCCACAAAAAAACAAGACAACAATTCCACCAATTATTATTAAAAGGCTTCATTTATCAACAATGTGTAGCCTATGCTGTAATATTCATCAAATTAAATTACTGTTTACTTCGCTGGATAAACTTCCAGGCAATTTCCAAAATGTAACTACTTTGCGATGCCCAACATTTTCTATACCGTAGCTACTTAGCCTTGGGTAAACAAGCTTCCCGTTGTGTGGCCGTCATTGTGGCTTTGGTGGTTTTCACTTTAACCACCGGCTCGCTGGGCACAAAGTTCTGCCCCCGTCTGTGGCCTGCAGTTCCAGGCACTTTGAGCAGCCAGCCAATATATTGTATCAAGGTGAGCAAGAGATTTTCCTCAACAAACCCTTTGTTATTTAAAATGTGACCGTCCTCTTTTCACAATCACGTCAGAGTTTCATACATTCCCCATTAGAACCATAATCGTTTGTGCCTTGCTATGCATTTTGATAAATAAAACTAGTGTGTGGATCAAGGGAAAAAATGCATATATGCATGATAATATGAAAAAATAACTTTTTCCTGACAAACCGTACTGATCCTCTTAGTATGCAGTTTTTAGAATCCGCTTCTATGCACAACAAATGCAGACAACCTGCACTGGTGTTTTTTTTACCCGTCATTAAGTAGAAATAAAAGCTTGGGTTTTTTCCATCTTGAAAATGGATTGGAAAGACCTCCCAGATTGAGAAAATGAATTCCACTTTAAGCCGTGGTTTTAAAATTGTTAGACTAGCCAACAGCAGTTTGTCCAGAAGGGATAGCTGTAAAGTTCTGTATCTGTAAAGTTGAGAACTAAAACATATTTGGACGTACACTTCTATCACCGAGAAAACGGCCTGCAATAAAATAGCAATTGATGTGTTACAGCCATCCCAATAACGAGACCTCTCAAGCCTCTGGGTTGGTGTGCGACGTTACATTTAACAACCATCTCCACCCCATCTAGCTCTACCTCCCCTTACATGGGCCCACTTCCTCATAAAGACACTACCCACTTTAGGGTTCTTAAAACGTTAAGACACAAAGATCAAGCAGACCAACTAAAATGCGGATCAGCACATGGACCCAACCTGTTGATCACTCACAACGGCACTTCCTGTCAACCCGAGTCTAGTTAGAATCGTTACAGACGCCGCCTCCCCGCCCTTCCACAATGCTGTTTTCATTATAAACACACGGACATTTCGTCGTGATCAATACAATACTGGTTTAGATAAAGTAATATTATTGCTTAGGTTGCAGAGTCCTGAGTCCATTGACAATGACGAATCATGGGGTGGAGTAATTAAGACTACTCGTCAAGGCCTAGCGGAATACTCAAGTGGTTGAACCGCTAGAAATCTCCGCCAACTGTAAATTCAAGAGGCCATAAGTTTGAAACAAAAGCAAATGAACTGCCCTTTAATAATGCACATTACATTGTAGAACGATATGAATATGAATTTGATACAGGACAATATATTTTATTATTACTATAGGTAAGAAGGAACAAAAAAAAAAGAGGGCATTACTGAACCAGGCTTCTCAGTTTATTTTTTTATCTTGCGTACTTTTTCATCTGTCCATCGTCCTATATCACTAAAATGGTCGTGCATTCAGTGAAACAACCCACACCACTTATCTCACCAAAGTCCTTTTTCACATGTCACTGAGCAAGCCATTAGCTGGGAATATTATTTAAATCTTATTATTTCAAAGAATTATCCCTTCTCATTATTTCATTATGTAGATATATCTGAGAAGTGCCCTATAAATAAAATGAGTTATCAATATTACTAAATTAAACATCCATTTTCACAATAAACTCGGGGGTAAATTAACTGAAGCAGTCTGACCCAGGCAACAGACAGAGAAGTAGGATTAAAGGGATTTGTGGGAAACATCTTCCACATATGCGCCAGAGGAGTGCTGCATTACTATATACTATAACAGTAACCGTGAAAGCGTCCATAAACACCAGCTGCTGATGATGGTCTGAAGATCCTGAAGTCTTGTGTCTGCGTCTAAATGAGGGCTGCAGCGTTTATAAACTAAGATGAAAGAGGGAAAGCCATTAAATTCCGTTCAATTACTGAATCAGATCTGGTCAGATGCATTTGTACGTTTCTGAGAAGTTAAATATTTACCAAATCAAGGAATGAATCAATCCTTTTGTCTATAGCACCTGGGTGTCATTGATCTCCCTTCAAGCCAAGAAGGAGGGCAAGCGGAGAGGCTAAAAGCCTGACAATTCAAACCCGAGGGAGGGAAACAACAGTCCCATCCCCAGCCATGATACTGAACCTCAGGTGCTACATTCAGCTGTATAAATGCTAAATATATCAAAAGAATGTTTTCAGTCGCCTGCAAAGCGGTGCCCATTTAGCAGTTAAATGGCTGTATATTGCACCATTTGCCATTTTTCTTCTACCGGACACAACCTAAACGGGGAGAAGGATTTAAATAATTGGGCCCAAGCTGCGCTGGCAGATGTTGATATACTTTAACCATTACTTTTGGGTTATGAGATTAAGTTCCAAGGAAACCTGATGCCCTGACGTTCTTAAGTATTTAGTTGCCCTGTTGAATAGGACCTCCCCCTTGGCAACCATCTGTAGCCTACGTCGTATTGATTTGCCTTTCAGCTTGGATGAGACGGTAGGAGTTCCACTCACTCCTCACCATCAGGCAACGGCTGACCAGGGACTAAAGACACAAGTATATTGCTGCCTTGCATTTTATTATTCCGTTTTCAAAATAAATCATTATTAAATGTGTTGCCATCTTTTTAGAACAGAAAAGAAAATTATGATGTATAAAATTACCTCAAGGCTAACAACTAGCTAAATAAAGTCTCGTTCACTAATGATAGGCGGGGGGCTTCTCGGACCAGAAGAAAAGCCTCATAGGGAAAAGCGTAGTTTCTGAATTTGCAGGATTACCTAAAATAGATTGCTTGCTGTATTGCAAGTTATTTTGTAAATCGCAATCTGAATTTAGCACTTTTAATGCTTCACACTTTGTTTTTGTAAAGACAAACCAGGCCGTCACGGTCTCTTTTTTTTTACCCCTGAATATTATGTAGAAGCTACACGAGAGGAAAAGAACAAAATGTCTGCCTGGGAACCATGTTGCCATCGGTAAGTTCGGAGGACTACATGCAAAGCAGCACAAACCTGAAACAATTCAGCCGAGAACGTATTTGGGAACAGAAATACGCATTAAAATCAGCCCTATCGGTTCTTTAACGACACTCTGAAAAAAGAGATAATGCTTTGGTAGTCCATGTGTTTCCCAGCAACACCTTTCTTGGTTCCACAAGCAAATGGTATGGGGTGCTAGACCCTTTTTCCCCCCCCAGATATTTTGATGTATTCATGCCTGGAAGGGTACATGGCACCAACCTGTCGCCAGACTCACACTGAACCCTTTCTGACAGTTTAATAAGGTGCAAAGTGGGTCACAGCTCAGTGAGCTCTTAAACAATGTCATCTTTCTCACATTCTAGGCCCCTTTCATGACATAACACTCACTGCAAACTGATATGAAATAGGTCACCTACACAGAGGCCCCCACATCAAACAGACCATTTATATTAGAACAGCCAGTGTCCACCTAAAATAGCATCAACCATTTTGGTTGTGTCTAAGGTCTTAGCATCATTACGAGAATCTATGAGAACCGATATTAATTATTTACGTGTCTTAAAGGTCCCCCTTTAACAAACAAACACACGGTTTTTAAAGGTCATTCTTTCGCACGGTGGGAACCCAATGGAAGCATATTTATCTATTTGTTTGTTTATTGTTTTTAAAGTTCTGTCCAAGAAAGACAAAAATAACGTTATATAAAATAACACAAATTTCCATCCTTGGGAACTTCTGCCTAGTTCCTCCACAACAAACTGGAGCAATAAGGGAGAACGCATGAACTTCAAAAAGGCTAACATTAAAATTTTACCTTTTAATACTTCAGATGCATAGGTTCACAATGTCAGTCAGTCTACTCAGTCTACCGGTCTGGAGGCTCAAGCTCAGCTCCTGGTTCGGGCCTAAACGGCTCAATGGACCTTCTCAACGTTCACTGCTTGGACAGCCATCTCAAGCTCACCCTCTTGTTTAGGTTTTACTTCTCCCTGGACCTCCTCGAAATCCGCCTCTTAGACGTCAGGCTCGGATGTCTCATCTTCAGTGTCACCACCCAAGCGTGTTGAGTATGGCTTGGTGACATGTTCACAGAGTTTCAAGTTCGCCCGGATGGCCTTTTTCGACCCGTTTTGCGCGTGTTCTCAAACACTGCAAGATGGTGGAGGCAACAGGGGGTAGGGCCTCAAATGCAAAGTCCCTACTACCAGGTGGCTGATGAGGTAATGTCGACAAAACCACCATATTCCGTCTCCATCCCAAAGCCATTGCTTGGAAGACTTCTTCACCAGACTGCCAAGAACCCTGTATTCATCCAGGCCAAGGTGTCAAGAAACCGTAGTGATGACACCATAGGCCTTGTTGATCTCTGCACCAAACAGGATGCTCTTGCTAGCATAATTGCGGTCCAGGATGCACGACGCGGAATTAATGGGCTTGAGGCAGAAGTCTGCCATTGGCTAGTTAACTGATATATCACATCATGTCATATAAAATATATTCACCCCAGTGACGTAAACAAAACACACCTGAAAGCATGTAGTCCTTGGCTCCGACAGTGCAGTAGTGTGGGCTGAATTGCACTGCATTAATGTGTGAGATACTGAGAATCTGAGCTGTGCATGTGATTAGAGTGCACGGTGCATGCCGTTGCAACTCTACTGGATTCCTGTATACTTTTTAACTAAAACATGCAATGAGACATGCAATTGCCTTACTGTGTGTACCCTTCCCAAAAACAGTCCCACCATTAGAAGCTCCAATTTTGTGATGAAAAATCCAGGGCTTAACTTCGAAATTTACCTAAATATTTCAGACACTTTGAAACCCTAGTGCCAAGCACTACTTTTACCACCAAGCACACAATGGAGGTCAAAAGTTCTGTTCTTCAACAGACGCCGTCAGTTGCGAATAAAGAACAAATGCCACAATTAATTTTTCACAATTGTGAAAGGAATGCCAATTTGGTTAGGGTTAGGCTAATTTGGCTCAACGGCTTCACAAAAGCCAAACTGATGGACTACCATGACCCCTTCAGACTTCAATTTCTCAGAAATAATCTGAGGGGAACGAAAGGTCATGAAAGGATTGCACACAAGCTCTTTTTCTTCCACTTCCACCCAGACCTCAAACACAGTTAGGAGGCCAGCTTCTACCGATGAGCAAGTTGTATTTCGCTGGAAAATCCCAGAGGACAGCAGGTTTTTGATCATCTCCAGAACAAGCAAGGTCACTACTATAAAGCTGTTCTCTGCGCCGTCACAATCTCCAAACATCACAGAAAGCCTAAGCTCCCACACAACAAGCCGTCCCCATCTTGTTTGTTCTTGCTGTTGGAGACCACATATTACACAAAACCCACTCTGCACTCTCACCCCTAATTACATTGCTGCTGGAGTGTTTCCATTGTTGCAGCGGAGCTGCTGGAATCCGATTCATCTGTATAAAGCATACTGAAGGACAACAATGATGGTTCCAAGACACAAACATGCAGGCCTGCACAGCCACACATGGGTTCACAGTGTTCCCACACAGGG
>JAOVYW010004904.1:2420-12716 GCA_025775045.1 Hiodon tergisus | reverse complement strand
TCTGGTGATCCCCTTGGCCCTCTCTGCTCCCGCACAGGAATGCTCTGGTGATCCCCTTGGCCCTCTCTGCTCCCGCACAGGAATGCTCTGGTGATCCCCTTGGCCCTCTCTGCTCCCGCACAGGAATGCTCTGGTGGCCCAAAGCGACCACCCCTCCCTCCCGACACCTCTATCCTCACTGTTGGCCTAAACTTCCGCCACACCTCAGACGTGCTACCTGCTGTAAGCCCTGCGGGCGTCGGACGCGATGCCGTAATGCGATCTGTCAGTATGGGGCAACGCAGCCCTGGGCTGCAAAACCACACTCTTCAATCCACTGTCCACTGGTTTCAGTCCGGCACTGAATGGATTTGCAAATGCAGGCTTGTACGACTGATCACCTGGACATCTTCGTACAAGGAATTGTACAATCAGGCTACAGTGAAATGCATAATGAGAAATAGCACAATACAAAATCATAAGCTCTTTAGAAGCCATTCCAGTAGTCACCATGGATGGTGTTTTTAAGACCTGGGAGTTGTATCGGGGAGGAATGCCAGAACGTTCTTATGTGGCCCTTCCAGAAAGGGACTTTTGAAAGAATAAACAAAGAGAGCGAAGCCGTTTTTCCATGGCAACCGCGTCACTATCACCGCTCTAGTCTGGAAGGTTCCGAGGCGAATCATTTATTATCTATCATTTATTCATGGTAAAATTGTTTTTGTTACGGTGTACGTCGCTGGGTACGTCGCTGTGTAAAAATCGTATTATTACTAAAATAAGGTGTTCTTTTCATATTGATTCTGCTCCGTGTGTTTGGTTCTCTGAAAAGCATAGAGTACACTTCTGCTTACTCTGGAAGTGTAGTGACGGATTTACAGCAGATGAAATGAAAGATTCAAAACGCCATTTGAACAGGACTGTATCCCAAGCCCAAGAGTTTAAATGACGCTCAGGCTATCATATTCATTTATAATAGCTGTTTATAATACTTTAAACTGGAGATAACCTCTCCCGTCTTGACACAGAGACCCGTGTGCCGTCGGGGGGAAAGACGAGACGGGAAGCTGTTTGGCGGATGGCTCCAGGAAGGCTATACCGGTGTTTAGGAGCAGAAGACGTTCCCCTTGGCCAGGTTTGGGTTAGCGTTGCTCCGATGGAAAAACAGGTCGGCGTGGTAACTCAGTCTGTCCTCACGCTCTGGAGTTGTAGCCACATCACACCGCACTCCAGACAGGAATGCGTCTCCATTGTTGGGGGGAACAATAGCAGTGAGGCATTGCCAAGTTTTAGTGTTATTTACCTGGGGAATCCACGCCGCGTGCCACAACGCCAGCGTCGCCATGTGCCAGCGCGACAGGGGGCGGGGCTTGAGAGAGAGAACTGACACGGCAGAGCTGAACTCTTCCCATCCTCTGGTGAAGTAGGTTTGCCTGCACATGCATGCTCGTACAAATGCCGTAACGTCCCGTTTGTCAAATTCCGGCTGTTCACCGCAGAGATTCACAATAAAGATTATAACCGCACCTCCAACTGTCACTCGGTGTTGACAAGTAACAAAAATTAGTTGCAATGGAGTTTTCTCAGACAGACTGAAAATAAATACTCAGATACTCAATACTTGTTTTTCAATTTTTTACGTTTTTGGAAGCAATTCGAATTTTTTCGCGTAATGATGTTTGGATATCTGTAGAAAGTTGTTACTTTGGTGCTTGTTAGTTTGACTGCTTCTTTTGGTTAACCTTTTTTCGTCTATTTATCTACAGACTATGTATCAAAGCGTGGCATGCAAGATTATTTAGCTTGTGCATTTACATTGAACTATTGTTGCTTAAGGAACAACTCTTTCTGGGTTTAGAGACTGTACGATGCTCTCAGATCGAGGTGTTTTTTTCGGGTTTTTTTAATGCCACAATGAAAATGACTGACACTACTTTTCACACTGAAGATTTGCACACCTCTCACAAGAGAGAGCTCCCCTGATGACGGGTCTCTTTTGGAACCTCTCCTGTGCAAATAAAAGTCTTGACGGTCAGCTCACACACGTTGGTCACTCCAGGCCAGATCTGCTGTGAAACTTGGACGTGTTAAGTCAATACTGTGGGCTTTTTTTTGTTTTTTGTTTTTTTAGTAAATTGGGTTTTTTGGAAATTAATTAATTTTGAGGTGACTGCAGACCCCGCGGGCACAGAATGTTGTTTTCTTTTCCTGTGGACCTCTACGACACCCGGGATGTGGAGGAGTAGGCTGTGCGGTGTGATAAATGTGAGTCAGATCCCACGACCCAAAGACGCGTGCTGCCCAGTGCATTACTAATGGTCCCGGCCCGTGTACTCGGGAGCGCACGCTGAATCCCGTGCCTGACGGCCCGTGGTTAGCCTTTGTGCCGTTTTTGATTGACAGCTCTAAAAGGTTTTTTTTTTTTTCCCGCGTTGACATTTCCCATTGTTTTGACCGTAAAGTAGCTGGTCATGCCACTTGTAGCCGTATATAGCTGCATTTAGAACGTAATCATGGTCTAGAAATGGACTGACCGCTCACCTCTTTCCGGTCAAAGACACTGGCATGCTAACAACGTTTTCTGGGGGAAAACACTCTTGTTTTGTACTGAGAAGAGGGTGGTTGAGGCCTTCGGCAAGCAACGAAAAACCAGGAACAAGAAATTGCGGAATGTGGTGTAGCTTTGAGCTAGGCAAACTCATCAGTATATACCCAGAAGTATAAATGGGTTAATTACAGAACTGTGAACAGTGGGTTAGATTTTTGCTGGATGGTTTAAATGATTTGTAAACGGGTATATTGTTTGCCAGAAAGACAAGTTAAACGTGGATTGGCACAATTTAAATAGCATTGTTGACATACACCACTCTGAACATGGTAGGTATCATTTGCATGTGATACACAGGGGGAAAGGCCTCAGATCTCTGTTCAGTATTCAGGTGCGACTTTAATCTTCGATGAAGAGTTCCACTGGGAGAACATAGTGTTGTGTTGAAGTGAAGGAATGTACCGCCAGATGCCCAGACCGGTGGCTGGGCAGACTTCTGAAAGTGCCGCCCAAACCCACCCTGCTTTGAGTGACTGGGGACTTGCTTATAACCACTACTTTCTCTGGTATCGCGGTATGCCTTGGCTGCTAGGTTGGCGGTTATGGTTACACAGGGGATTTTTCATACCTATTTGCAAATATCGTTGAATTGGTTTTTTGCATGGCTACGGGCATTAGCATTAGCAAATATAGTGGTGTCAGGCGAGAATTTCCTGCTTAAAATGCTGGGTTTCTTTCAACGTTTTTTCCCTGAGTGATTTGCCTGTGTGTGCCCGGGGCGTCGCTGCGTGTGTGAGGCAATTAGTGGCTGAAAGGTGGTGTTTCATTTGTGCTCAAATTAATAAAGGCCCTTTCATTCATAGGTGTCAGGTGGCCTGGTAACTAAAACCACAACGCGTCCGCTAGCCTTTGCTGTCAGCCCCTCTCTCGCGGAACTATCTACCCAGAGCAAATGATAACGCGAACTATGTCTGAAATCCTGCCCGCCTTTGTTGCAGATAATTAGGTTAGCTGATAGAAGACAGGGAGTGAGGCGCTGCTGAGATGTGTTATCACACTACTATTTTTCTGAGGGTCCCCAGAGACACATCCCTCCTCATCCATGTTCCTGACCACCTCTTCTCTATTAAATTGATCATGTGCAATTGTGGCCCGAGAGAAGGGGAGAAGAAATCCTACCCCCCAAAAAAAGTTTTTCCTACCCCGTACGCTTATGTAGCTTTTGATGTTTTGTTAGGTAATAAAAGGCCATTTTGGGAATCTACAATGGCCGCCACACACAATGGCCCGAGACTGCGGCGCGGGTGCGATGGCGGCCGGCCGCTCTCAACTAAGAGGCCGACACAATTTATCGAATGTTGAAAGATGAAAGAAAAGTGCAAATAATTCAAAAATTGACCTCTTCTGATATGAAGAAAATAGCGCTCGGGGAAAAAAAAAAAGGGTATCGTAATATACTTTAATCTTCTCCCCGATGCCACAAAATAGGAACTCCTTTGAAATGGATGGGGCACAATTACTCGAGTGTCCAAATCTCATTAATCAAGCTGTTGTTGAGGCAAATAACCAGGACAGGCAATGCTAGAGGAGGGGTAAGTGTGATACACAGTCTCATTTAAGGGATGAAAGCGGGGGAAATAAAGTTAAATCAGCGTGAGTGCGAGGGTAGAGAGGGGCGGTCTCAGGTGTAAGAAAGATGTGACTCTTTTTTTTTTTTTTTAAACCCCTGTAAGAAAAATAAACATTGGACACATGATTACGCCAATAATCGTAAACACAAAGTCTCCCGCCTCGCCTGATGGTTGCTGCTCTTTACGTTTATTGAAGTTTGAATTTAATTACAAGAGTCTTTTCCGGTTTGGTGCTTTTGAGAATATGAATAAACGTCTATTTTATATTGCTACGTATACCTACAAGAAGAAGTTAGAGAGGCTGAGCGCTTCATTGTGCCGAGCCTTGCGTGTCAAGAACCGCAAATATATTAATAAGACACGTTGGCCGCATTCTTGTGAAATGTATATCTCAATAAGCCGGTCCAGCCGGCCAATGAGCTCCAATCGATATCGGGGTCCAGTGCCGGGTCCATCGAGCTGTGCTTGGATGCAACAGCTTGTAATGGTGGAGGGGTGGGGAGGGGGGAAGGTGAAGGTCATGGGTCTAGGCGGAGGTCAGGGGCTCTCAGTCAGTGTCAGGACCCTGCTGACCTCACCTCTGTGCCGGAATTAGCTGTCTGTGCAGGCGCCCGCCATCACACCAAGACGGTCTTTCACCCGTGGCTCGATACTGGCAGGTGGGCAAGGGCTCCCACAGGCCTGCATTTTAAACACCTAAAATTTCATTGTGATATTTTAAACAAGGACACGTTTCCCGTCGACAAATGCTCGCCTCAGCCAACCAAGAATAGTTCTATTCCGCAAAGGCGTGCTCGTAATGTGGCACAAATCAGAAACCCCCCACCCCAAAACAACTTACCAGCGTTAACGGTTTCCGTGAGGTTAACGGCAGCACCTTCCTGACGCCCCTCTGCCCTCTGCAGGTGACGGTGAAGATGTACAAGCGCGGCGGCCGGGGCTGGCTGGGAAGGCCTCTGAGCGGTACCGCCACCATCCCGCACGACGCCGCCGTGGTCTTCCGGATCAGCGGTGAGGACACCGACGCCAAGATCCCCGCCGGCCGCATCCACAGCATCTCCCTCAGCGTCTGAGTGGCCCGGTCAGGAGGGAGTCGTCGCAGAGTTTTAAACCGTTTCACCGAACGCTGCGTGTTTGTTACAATGCGTTGGGTCGTGCATTGGCGTCGTTTAAGCACCGAGGTGCTAAAAGACTGCCCTGCTGCCGTTCTTAACTAAAAACATGCACAAATGGAACCTCCGACGGGTCCTATTAACTTGGGTGCTTTATTACTGTGGTGATAAGTGCGTGGGCGTTCAAAAGGGGGCATAGCCAAGCCAATACGCTTTTCTCTAATGAACATTCAAATTGAAAGCATGTTCTGCGTACAGTGTCCAATCCGCTACGACTCGCGCCACAGTGGGCTTTAATAATTACTGCTAATTTTACTCTAATTAACGTTTTTGCAGTAATCAGTGTGATTAATTTCCTCTTGTTTTGAATGGCAATTCCGGCGCCCGCCGACACTTTGAAACAGTCATTAATTGCCAATTAAGATGGGCAGGTTTCCGGGCTCCCGTGGAAGCCTCAGCGCTGCAGCGGTTAATGGTCTTATTGGTGGGCGACAGAACAGTAGCCAGCGCGGCCTCGGGCATCGGGCGGGGTGTAAAACCTCTGAGCCGCCGTGAATCACTGTCCGCGTCGGGGCGGTTACGCAGAGGCGCCCGGTAAAGACGATTCGAAATGATAGCTCCACCGAGACGCTTTATAGCTTTATTACCAGCATTAACGGCTTGCGACTCCATTTGCCAGGGCCGGGGGACGGGAGGGGCCCAAATGAAGTTATTTCCCATCGGGACTTCAGTGCCTTAAGCCACCTTCCCAAGCGATGCCCTCTTTATACCCTGATCTGATCTCCCTGAACAGCAGCTCCTCTACCTGAAACCAAATTATATTGTGCTCAGGCTCTCTCTTACAAATGTCTCTTTACAGAATTTGTGTCAGAAACGACTGCCCTGGAGGAAAAGGTTCTGATGGGTGTGTTACCAAGACCGCCGCCCTTCTGGCTTCTCGGGGCGATAAGAGTGAAAGGCTGTAGGGCAACTCAGCCTCTAGAGCTCGTTCACCACTCCAGTTACAAACGCTGATATTATCAGCGACCGCTAACAGGTCGACGAAGTGGGACGCGTCTAAAGTAACCGTACCTTCCGTGTAGCCAGAGAACGGCACTGAGGGTTCATGTGCAGACGCTCGACCCCCCGCCAGGATTTCAGTCTGTTGGTTTGGCAATATTGCTTTGTTAGACATAACATCCAGCTGAATGTCAACTACGGTGTGTAACCGCGTTAATCGCTTTCCACGTTCCGTCCAGATAAGTATGCTGGGATGAGTATGCAAGGCTGCTGCTTGCTATTTTGTGAGGCTGATTTAGGGACACTGTAATCAGGCATACTTGTGGCTATTGATCTCGACTTAGCAGAGGGTAGGAAACGGAGTGAGAAGATCAGATTTGAAGCGGAGGCTGCCTGTTTTCCGTAAGCCCTGGCTGTATGAGATTTCTTGGCTGGCGACATTTCTGACTCTGCTCTGCTCATCGGTCGTGCAGGCCTGTGTTTTTGTGATCCTTTTGAGAATGTCATTAGGCTTCCGTCATTTGTGCTACAACCTGGAGTCGATGCGATCGCCTGTTCTGGGTAAATACTGTGGGTACGGCTGATTGCATACCTCTCCTGGCATTATCTTGGACCGCAACACGTCCGCGCCCCCTTTTCGGCGAGATATATGCCGACATTAGCATCCCGTAATTGGTTGTATTTTGTGCAGAGAGGCTCCATAAAAAGCACAGAATGTGCATGTGATATTTTAGCAGACGGAGCAGTAATGTCAGCCTAAGAGCGCTCCGCTCCGTGGTGGCAGGAGGGAGAGGAATGACGGGCCGGAAACTGGGGAACCGAAATGAGCTTAACCCCGTCCCTGCCACTTTTAACAACGTGTCAGCAACGCGGTTTGTTCTTTTGCTGGTTTTTTTAAGGGTGATTTATGGAGCTTCGTGGGAAAACACCGGAGCCTAAAGATCAACCAGAGCTTTGTGTTTAGATTGTAGATCGGCTTGTTTTGATTTATATGGAAATGTAAAAATGTTCTTTTCCATTGAACTTGCATGTTTGTGTAGTTTGGTGTTTAAAATAAAACTATAATAACATTAAGAGTGGCTACGTCATACCTAAGACATTTTTGTTCAGACTGTACACAAATGTACTGCTGGTTGGGAATGGGTAAGAGAAAAATGTTTTTTGCATGTTTGTGCAAAGGCCAAATTCAGGGCCCCGGGATTCATGGGAGTTGTAGTGCCTGAGAGCGGCGTGCACTGAACTTCCCAGAGACACTGGAGTTTATCTAAGCTGCTCAACTGCAAAGGCGTGCACTGAGACTCGCAAGAGAGACCCTTTGCAAAACTGCCTGGATGCAAATGTGGAGCGTAAGGTGGAGAAAGGGGCCAGTGCTACCTGGCCAGGAACTTAATGCGGGATTTGATCATCTCTGTATGGAACGTATTGCCTTATGTAGGAAGGGGGTGTCACACAAAAAAACAACAACACAGTTTACAAGTATAGCATCTAAACAGCTCGTTGCAAAAAACATCAAAATATTACCGGTGTTGTTCGTGTTGGGTCTCGAAAGCGTTGACATCTCTGCACTCTCTTTCCGAGGGCTGTTCACCTATTGTTCAAACATTAGAAAAAGGAGATTATTTCAAAGGTAGGGCACTTTAAATAATAATGGACTGAAATGAATGCGGTGTTTCTGCAGTATCAAGTCTTCTTTAAAACCCTCTAGGGGTTTGTTTTCTGCACATGTTAAAAACACAGGTATAATAGCGCTGTCAATTTGTTTTGTGCACAGAATCCCATTCAGTATTCAAGCTTCGAGATCTCTCGTCATTACTGAGCCATTAGCAGTTTCTGTTAGCTAAAAACGCTATTTAGCTTGCAGTGTTTTTGCAGAACTCCAATAAGTACATTTCAGCTCTTTAAAAGAACGAGACAAAGAAATTTTGTTTTTCTACTGTGTTGCTGGAATGGAAGCTGTTTTTTTTTTTCCCTCAAGACTTAATTACTTGCATTAAAAAGTCTCTGGTTTTAATTAGCTCGCTTAAATAGCTGGTTCTTTTGTGTTTTTGATGTAAATTGCCTCACTAACTCATTGTTGGAACGGTTGAATTGGGTAGCTCGGTGCTTTTCAGCCTCTCCTGTTCTTTACAGAACAAGCACAATGCTATCCTGCTAACCGTATAAAATACACCCATTCCAATGGCAACCTTTTTATCCCCCCGTCCGTGATGCAGCACATGTCCGTCTGTGCAATAACACTTGTGTTGTGTGGCGAAATCCTACAATGGGAAAGCCTTACTATTGCAGCTCACGTTGGAACTGATGTGAATATAATCAACCACGCTCTCACATACAAAGCCTGTGTGGATTATATGTAACAAGCACGTGGATATCGGCACACAGAGTTAGCTCATTTGGATCCTTTCTCGGTGACGGGTCCAGGAAAGAAAGTATCCCTGGACTGCCCCCCCCCCCCCCAACCCGTTGGAAAGGAGGGGCCTTGACCAGACTGTGACCCCAGGTGGCCGACCCTGACCCCTGGACACGGAGGGTACCTTTCAGCCTCTTGTCCCCAGAGAACCACGGGTGGAGGGGGAATCCACTGACCTTGCCGGAGGTGTGTGTGTGTGTGTGTGTGTCTGGGTTGTGTGTGTGTGTGTGCATGTGTTTTTGTGTGTGTGTATGTGTGTGTGCCTGTGTGTGTGTGTGTGTGTGTGTATGGGTGTGTGTGTGTGTGTGTGTGTGTGTGTGTGTGTGTGTCTTGAGTATGTGTGTGTGGGTGTGTGTGTGTGTCTGAGTATGTGTTTTTTGTGTGTGTGCCTGTGTGTGTGTGTTTTTGTGTGAGTGTGTGTGTGTGTGTATGTGTGTGTGCCTGTGTGTGTGTGTGGGTGTGTGGAGGGGGGAGCACTTGAACCACAGGGTCCATCGGCAGAGGGGACAGACTCTCAGAGGTCATATGTGAAAGGGCAAACAGCCCTGCGTGACCGAGGCTCTGCTGGTCACGCTGCCATTCACGGCCACACAATGGCAGCCAAGGTCAGACAGCAGCCTCGGCAGATGTTCCCCCCCGATATCGATGTAAATCCCCAAGTTTCACTGCCCCAGAAGCTAACAATGCGGCCCGTTGTTCATCTGGAGCCCAGGACTGAATTCCCGAGCCAGACGGCCGTTTAAAGACAAATGTGGTTCTCTTGGCAACTTCTCCTCAAACGAATCGGAAAATAAGTCAGAGTAATCTTCCTTCACAGAGATGGGCGGCCCCATGTTTTGGTCTTATGTCTCCACACAGGTGATCGGTAAACTGTTAGCACACCTCACAGGCTTTGCCTTAGGTAAGCCTTTACAGGCCATTGGTCTGCAAAACAATCGCAGGGCACAATTATGCACACACACGGCAAAATGAGCTGTCGCAAAACGCTCTACAGAGAAAGGGAATTGACCGAGGCCAGCAGGGAGACAATACCAGAATGGGAAAATGTTATTATCCTATTCGCTGAAACCTACAAATACTAATTCCTTGGAAATAGTACGGGACAATAAAATCTATTTGTAAAACCCAAGAAAACAGCAAACACAAACAATTTCTTTGATGTTGTTGTAACTGCATCACATACAATATGCAAACATGACCTTTACATGCACCATACAGTAGTGGCACAGAGAGACTCCATACACTTACAATTTGCCTGTGACACCAATAAAAATGTAATCTGTCATCAATAAAAATGTAATCCGTCATTAAGGCTGGGACAAAATCTTTTGAAAGTATCTCACTTCTACTCATAGAAAGTATACACTACTAATGTGTCTATTAATGTGCTGTTATGCACTATTAATGTGCTGTTATTCACTATTAATGTGCTGTTATGCACTATTAATGTGCTGTTATTCACTATTAATGTGCTCTTGTCACTATTAATGTGCTGTTATGCACTATTAATGTGCTGTTTTCACTATTAATGTGCTCTTGTCACTATTAATGTGCTGTTATTCACTATTAATGTGCTCTTGTCACTATTAATGTGCTGTTATGCACTATTAATGTGCT
>JAOVYW010004903.1:0-11398 GCA_025775045.1 Hiodon tergisus | reverse complement strand
GCTCTTTGCTTTAAATATGCAGGTGTCGCTAATCCACTCCAATGCGCGCACGCGCACACACACACACACACACACACCGCCTTCCTGCCTCGATCGATTTATATTCCTTCTTAGAAGCGGTCAACGTCTGCCAGTCTATTTTAAACTAGCCATTATGAGGATGACTCCAGTTAAACTGCAACATTTTGAAGAACTAGCCGCGTTTGGCTATTGTGTCGAGCCAGAACCATTTGCACACTGAGGCTCCTCATTGATGCAGGGGGCTTCTGACTGCCTTCATGGTACAACAGGGCACTCAAATGCTCATTAGCGGCCATAGTTTCGTAGCCAAGCACTTTCCTGCACCGTGCAAGCTTCGGGCGATGCAGAACCCCACCCAGGATCGTTAGACGCGTGGGTGTGTTGGCCCCTCACAAAGGCTCTTCACCCGTCCTGACTGCTTTCTGATATTTTCCTTTCTCTGCATTGGTCTTGCGCTTCACATTTTCCAGTTGCTTTACACAAAATAATTCCCCTCGCAGAGCAATCAAGCAATGACTTTTCAGATCCGATTAAAAGATTTGTATTGACGTGTTAAAAAAACAAGAAGCACCAAGGCCTAATTCCAACAAGAGCTAATGTTCAGCTGCAGCAAATAGCATCCCGGGCTATGTAAACTTTTTGTTTTCGCGCTGCCTTCCTGTAGAAACAGTTTGTAGAGGACTGCGACAGGACGGAGAGGGGTGGCCCGGGGAGGAGGCATGTGGTCACATTTGAGACTTTTTTGTGAGAGCTTTGAGATTAAACACGGTGGCACCTCAACGAAACTGCCATAGGTGTGTTCCCTCGCGCTCTAACAAAGTCACTGTGAAAACATCGAGTGTCCCATTTTGCATTTTGAATGCATTTTCTGAAGCAGGCAAACGCTGTCTGCGCTAAAGCGCCCGTCTCCTACTCTCACTTTCAGGCCTTGTTTTGGGCCCACCGTGGCTGTTGTTAAACGTTAATCTACTTAAAGGCGGTGAGATCAGAGGCGCTCTTAGCTTAAATCCGCTCGTTTCATAACAGGTCTCACCAAGACGAGACCTTGGAAGCCAAGGAAGCCAGATTAAGGAACCCGCATTTCTAAGAAAGTGCCCACAACACACTGAAGCTCTGTCTATTCCCAACGGAAGAGTGTTTAAGGGAAAGTTGAAAATAGACTTTATAAGAGCCGCTCCATCACGAGGATCATTCACACATTTAAAAAAAGTGGAAGACGGAGTACTTTAATTAGTTAAGGGATATAGATGACAGACCGATCAGGCGTGACACGCGTGATGCCCGTCAGGGACCGGCAGTTCTTCAGACAGGACACGTTAATTCTGCTTATGTCTAAATTTAACAGATCACAAACACATCAACATATAACAAACCTGGAATATTTTATCATTCTAATACAGATATTGTGCCTTACAACACCAGATGACTTAAAACATTTTATTCAAAGGCAATTCAAATTAAAAACCCTTTATTAGGCCTCCTTTATTAGTGCGAGCCTGTGTGCGGCGTCCACGCCCCCTTTCAGTACAGCTTCAGCGAGGCCTCAAACAGATGGGCCAGATCCTCCTCTGTGTGTTCTCTGGGGGAGAGCTTGGTCACCCTCTCCTACAAAGACAACAAACAAGACCCCCCTCCCTCCCTTCAGTCACACGTGCTAAAAATAAAAGTATGATAACATCGACAGGCTTTCCACTTGCCTGGGGTATAGTTCCTCTGACAAGCGCAGGGATGTCCTCCTTGGTGTAACCGATGGCCCCCAAGCCATCGTCCACGTTCAGGTCATAGAGGAGTTCACGCAGAGCATCCGCCAGCACTAATCCGGCATCCTCCCTCTTTGATTTACGCACGTCAGCCCCTGAGAGAAGGCAGGAATTAGGACTTTCTCCACCTACGTCACTGACAGTAGTGATTATGTACTTGATTCTGTTTTTTTTTTTTTTTTTGTAGTGGAGTTGGAGTAGTGTGGACCTAGGATCTGTGCTGCCTCTAGGTGGCGTTCTGGGCACATGGTGGCAGTGAAGGCAAAGACTGCAGGGGACGTCAGGACAACTGAGAGACCATGAGGCTGGGGGAACAGGTGAGACACAAAACTCAGCAACAACAGATATCTTCATACAGTAACAACGCCTATTAAGTGACATACTTAAACTTTCTGTGACCCCCATTATCTGACCGCATGTGCTCACGCTGTTATGGTCAAGTCAATGGCTGCAGGAAGTCGTACCACTATCGGATGATCCACGTCATAGCCCTTTGCTCTGAAGGTCTTCACGTTTCCCGCAATTGGGTACGACATGCCGTGGCTAAATTGCAGAACACCAGTGTCAACAGTCACATTCTCACAGAACATAGGTGGGACAGTTGATATCCTGGCTGTGGAGTGTTTTGATTGGCGTTTTACCACAGATGGACGCCGGCGTTTCCAAATCCAATCCCAGCAAAGACGCTCGCCAGGTGCATGCTGGACCTTGCTTCAATGTCTCCAGGGTCTTTCACTGCTCTGGGGTGGAAATCATTGATGAGGAGTTATGGGTGAAATATAAAGAGAGTAACACCTGTTAATTCACACAAGGACTGTGGTGAGGTAAATCTAACACACATGGATGAAAGACACAGCAGGAATTGGTAATCAACCCTTACCGTTTCATGTACTTGGCCACGAGGCGCAGGGCGTGGAGGGCCCAGACGTCACTGACGGGGTTGCTGCCCTGGTAGGCCGGCCTGTTGATGGGGTTGGGGGGGCGGGGGCTACGACGGTTGTAAGGCAATGCGGTGTACGACTCTAGGGCGTGGCTGTCAGAAACACAGGAAAGGGGGCCTAACGGTTACCCTCAGCCCTCTGGCAGAAAGTCTGACTGAGACACCAGAGCAACTGACAGTGCAAGAGAACAACTGACAGAGCAGGAAGCAGTTAAATTGCAAGTTACCCCAGGCGCACATATGATCTCAACGTAGTACGTACCATAGGACATCGAAGCCACTGTTGGCTGCAACTCTCTCAGGCATGTACTGTGTGTGTAGGGGATCCACAATGCCCAGTGTAGGCTTGATGGCCCTGCTGGCTATTCCTGGATGTTGGGAGTTTTTTCCAGGTAACAACAAACACCAAGTCAAATTGTTTCTTTTTGTGAGCACATGTAGAGCTACAGGTCGCTGTGTTCCAGATCTAACCAGGAGTGAAACATTGCCGTAGGCTGATAAAGCCATCACTTTTATGGGAACATCCAATAATACTCGATAGTTTTCCAAGTGTAAATGTGTTCCCTAAACCTAACCACAGATGTAAATGTGTTCCGTGTGTGGCATTCACCAGTTTTGGCTTTCAAAGCTTCAAAGTCGAAAATGGCAACTCCGGTAGTTTCACTTCCTGTGCCAGCTGTCGTAGGCACTGGAAAAAGAAAAAGTTACACCAGAGACAATGTGACTGATTTACAAAACTACATCTTAAACAGAATGCTCGTTGATATTTTAGTTTTCCATTAACTTTTGACTTTTTCATTTTTAATTTCCAGAATGCACTTAGTGAATGGTTTACTCCTGCTCTGTCCTACTTGGTGTCAGAAATGGGCCTCAGTGGCAGGGCACTCTGGTGAGTCACCTGTCCAGGTGTACATTGCAGGAGCCGCCCTTTAGCCGGTACCTGCGATCAGGGGCTTTAGTGTGCCAGTGACTGGCCTCCCTTTCCCGATCGGAGCGTTGACAAAGTCCAGAAAGTCAGCCTCAGGGTGGCAGGCGTAGAGATTTGCGGCCTTGCAGGTGTCAATCACAGAGCCGCCTCCCACGGCGACGTACACGTCAAAGTTTCCCTTCTTCGCAAAACTGATTGCCTCCTTAAAACTGGACAACTAGAGTAAAATTACAGCTAACCCCAACCCCCCTCGAATAGCTCTAAATAAGCAGCAAAGATAGCTGACCTTGCATCTGTGGGCTCCACTCGCACCTTGTCGTAGCACTTGTACGTGACCCCATGTTTGCCAAGGGAGTCACGCACAGCCAAAACGGGAGGGAGGCTGGAAATGGTCCGGTCCGTCATCAGACACACATTACGGGCACCCAGGTTCTGAAGGTCCTGTGATGTCATAGGTTTGTTTTTCTGAGTTTAAAAAAATCTGGGAATGCCTTTTAAAAAAAAAAAACATTAGGCATTATATACTTAAGTTTTTCTTTTCTTTTCTTTTCTTTTTCCTCCAAAAAGTATATTGATAGATTCGGTCTTAAAAACATTTCATTATATAGGAAGATATCTGATTCAAATATTTCTTCTTAAACGTCGTTGTTTAAACATAAGTTACTTAACATAAGTTTACCATGCCGATTTCTCTTGTAACACCCTCTCCATACCGAATGTTTGAGCTGGCCATCTGAAAAGTAAAGAGAGTAAAAACATATAAGGAGATTTTAAAACATTTTAAGATAGCAATTAATACAATTAATTCAGCGGCGTACCTCAAAGGCATAGTCTGTCAACCCTCCGTATAATGCATGCCCTCAAGATAAAGATAAAAACATACCACAGCTAAATACTCAAATACACTTGGCTTCACAATGAATTTGCATCTGGAATTAAAATCTCTCTAAAAAAATTATTTTGGGTTTCTACCTTGATGATATGTTTGCGAATGGGCAGGACATCTACACCTGGAAACACAAAATCAAAATTGTTCCATGATAATCTGCTTAATAAAAGTGACCACGGAATAAACAGACGTGAAGGTCACTGCACTCTGGTTCACAGATTGTTTCGAAAACTGGTACTGAATCAGACTGCCCAGTTAGTAACGTTAAACGGTTGCCAGTGTACTATTTTAAAGCACCGACTTTACGAAAGCAGTTCTCACATTTACGTAATATTAATGCAATTAAACTTACGCAGCCTTCTCAAGTTGTCTCAGCAAATGCACCACTCTATCACGTCCTGCCATTTTAAAAACTTCGGTAAAATATTTCATGGAACTGTGGGAAACCGAGTCTCAAATATTGGAGACGCGAGTAAATATAAAACCTTAACTTCTGTTTCGGTGGTAAGGAAGACGTTATTTACTTTATCGTTGTATTAAGGCAAGAAAATGGAGTTGAAGGTAAGATCATGACAGTTTTATTTATAGATTTGGAAGAAAAACTACCAAAAGCATTACCTTGTTAAGCGAATAAAACAGATCAAACCCAGAAGAAAACGGTCGTCAATATATTGAACCGTGAATATAAGAATGTATTAAGTTTTAAACCGTTAGATTAAATAATTAAAGTTACAGCAAAGTATTTCCTTGTAATATATTTTAAAGCAATTTTGAAAGTCTTGATTTAGAGCCGGGAGTTGATTAAACTATCTTAACTTTTTGGACAACCTAATTTCACTGAACTGCTGGTACAAATACCTGGTGAATGTTACAACTGTGATAAAATAAACACTAAAAAATAATGTTAAGTAACATCAAATTAATTAATCTTGCTGTCGTTGCTGGTGATGTGTTCAATGGAAAAGGGGTTTTAGTTTGTGTAGCGTTAAATTACCTCCAGTAGAGGGCACAATTGGGCTGGTTTTAGGAAATTTCTTCAATTTAACGTCACACGAAATTTTAAGAATAACACATTGTGATAGATATTTGAAAACGAAAATAAATAGAATCAACGACACAATGTCTGTTTTCTATATTATATAGGAAGAAATCTGGTTTCCAAAGCATAATGGATTTGTATATGACCCTATCCGATAATATAGTTTCATTGATAAAATGCTTGATTTTCGAATATGAATACAGTTGGTTTTTAACTATACTTAAAAATTAAGTGTGTTAGGCAAATTTACTAGAACCATATATCAATCTGGAATATTATTCCAAATCATATTTTAACAGTGATGGCATTCTTGATTTTCCATTGTTCTGTAACCATGACATTTTCTTCACGAACAAATGCGTCTAGTTATTTATTTTTAAACATGATGTCTCCATATGGAGCAATGAAACATTTGCTACTAAAATAAATCGCTATATATATTTTTTTTAAACTGATGGAGAGAATTATACGTGTTTCTCAGTAATTTTATTCAAATTGAAATCTGTTGAATTATACAAGTAATATTTGTTTTAGTTTTTCTACATGTAATACTCCAGCATCAATAAAGGAATTAGAGGTGCTTTTTCGAGCAGTCCCTGCAGGCATGTTTGCATTCTTCATAGCACTGGATCATACTTTAACAGACTTGAAACCTTTATACATATACAGAGTTACATTGGTAAGACTTGTTTCTTGGGTAGAACTAAAATCAATTAATGAGATTTGCTTTCACATTTGATTGGCGTAATGAACGGCATACTTAGGATGAGTGTCGGTGTCGAATGTATTTTAAGTAATATGGTTAAATAAATCTAATAACAATTTAAGCATGAATCATTTCCTTTGAAATGTAATCTGAGATCAATGAAATACATTCACACGTAATCCAATTAACGTGAAAATAAGCACCACCCTTGGTAAGGCTGGAATAGTTGTCCGTGCTATAGGAATTCTGCCGAAGATATTTAGTCTGAGTGATTGTCATTCTGTTCAGGACCTACAGGGGGCGTCCCGTTTTCAACTTTATTTCGTGACTCAATGCTATTTCCGCATGCTTTCCTATTACACGGCCGGCCGCCTCTGTCACGTTGTAATACAGCTCGTTGTGATCGCGTAGGCTTAACATTCTTATGCAATTCACCGAGAAATACGCAGTTGCGCATTGTGCCGAATGATGTTGATTTTACACTGGTTATTTGGCCCCTTTTAATTTTACCCAGATTTCAAAACATTCATTCAGTTTTACATTGGAGATCAAAACACTTACACGAGCCAGCCAGGAGTCGAACCTAGAATCTTCTGATCCGTAGTCAGACGCGTTATCCATTGCGCCACTGGCCCGTTATGTACACAGTAGGATGAGACCATAAAATTGGAAACAGAAGGACATCCTGCGTATAATTTTATTATACAATGTGTCCCCATTCAAAATTAACTGTAGGGAAATGGGCCTACTTTCTAATATATATCCTTTTAAATTTCGGTTTGTAATATTCTAGACAGAATGCAAATGTAAAATATTTAATATAACAAGTTAATATTTATAACAAGTTATATGAATTAAGTGTATGTTCAAACATTTATAGTATTTGTTTTTCTCCCAGTGTAATTACATATGGGACAAGCTATGTAAGACCTGAATAATCTGAATGAAGTTTCAATGTTGTTTATTATTCTCTATTGGAATGTTAGATTTCAATGTCAACATGAACAGCTATATAATTACTGACGGAAGTAACTGACAGTTGGAATAATGGATTTAATTTATGATGTCAACCATGTTTATTCTATCAGTATCACATATCTGAAATGTTTAATTGGCCATGAATATATTAAAATAAAATGGAGAAGTGATTGGTCACAAAAACTCGTGCATATATTATGTAAAAGTTGTTTTTGGTTACACGTCAGTTTACTATATATTCATTAAAATATATTTTTGTAAACATAGAACAGTACAGGCATCGTTTAATTCTTCCGATGTTCGTGTATGTTGGAAAGTAGGGAGTGAAATCCGTTCCACTTATGTTTGAAAGAGATGTTTGAAATTTGCGTTAGTTTGTGAAGGCAAACCTCACGTTTGTTTATTCAGCAGAGTGACTTGTCCACTCGCTACATTTGTCTTAGCTCGTCCGTGCAACCAAACGGCTGGTGGCGAGGTAAACGCGGAAATCGCAATGACAACGATCTATGAAGACAGCCAAGGGAATTTCCGTACAGTTAGCCCGTTCCTGAAAGACCAATCTCGTCGTTGCCCTTTCAGTGTCAGCGTGATGTATCCAACTTGTCAACGACACATGCCACGCCCACGCCCACAGTGTTCTTGGTCTTCAGTGATACAAAGGGTGTTACTTACTAACCAAACATTAACCTTAGTGGAAATTGAACTGAGACATGGGTCTTTTTTATTTATTTTTATTTTTTACATATTATTTAAATAACACTTCTCTTATCACTCTTATCGCGTTTTTAATTGACGTGCTGTTTATCTGTTTTATTGTTTGATGACGCATTTGTGATACTCGCGTGCTCGGGTCCAGGATCTGATGTGGTTCACTTTGCTAAGAGATACTCGCCGCAGATAAGATTCCTCAAATAAGACCCCGCAAATGTAATGCGAACGCACCCAGGAGTCGAAATGTAAGAGAGTTTCTTTCGTTTGCCTGACTGTTAATGTCGGATAAACACAACACACAATCGAGTGAATGGTGCCAAAGCTGAAGTGCATGTTGACATGTTTATGTTGAGAATTATACATGAATTATAGATAGACCACGTGTTTACACAGTCAATTTAGGAACGCCAGCTGTCCTGAACAGTGTCCCCTAAATATTTCGGTTGCCCGAAAGATGAGTTTCTCCAACTAGCGTTGAGAGCGAATTAACTACATTCCGTTAGCCTTCCAGAGAGAACAGAGTCGTTCTCCATGGGAATTGGGCCACGAACGACGTTGTTATTCGTGGTGCAAACTACATGCCGATGGAATCCTAATGAGAAGCTCAAATTCCGTGTCAGTTCTACAGCCCCAGAATCACAATCCACATGATTATCGACAATCAATGAAAAATTTAAAATTATTGGAAATACATTTCTACTGCCTGGCAATCCTTCCATCTAGACACATAATTTTGGCAAGCAGGAAACCGGTGGAAAAACATAATACGATAAATGTGTCGGTAAATTATAGTTTCTGGTCATGCCCAGTAATTTAGGATTGACATGTTTACACATTCACAGTATAAAAAACAAAAATAAAAAACGCGTGACAGTATGTATGCATTTGAAACAAGCGTGTACTGCCGAATTTTAACCCCCACAAAGACCGAAGTGTCATTCGTAGCTCTTGGGAAAAGACATGCTTTCGCTGTAACACCTTTTGACGGATAGCGCCTCGCACGAGCACATGAGGAGTGTCACCCATGAATCACTAAAAGTGTTTGTCAGTTAAGTGGAAGCTTAGCATTCCGGGTTAGCTGTCAGGTCCGCGTTCGTCTTAGTGACATATTGCTGTTGACCTATCATAACCTGGAGAAAAGCAGGAAGAAGGAGATGGGAGATGTGATGAAATCGAAGTGACTCTGTGTGGTAAGATTGATAATAAACCAGCTGATCGAGAAAACATTAAAAACCCGATTACGTAAATAGAAAGTTCCCTGACCTACTTTGAAGTAGGCAGCGTTTCTGCGGGGCCGCGGCAGACAACCTGGGCTGTAAGTCGTTGAACAAGAGCGAGCGTTTCTGCAATGAGTGAATGAAGATCAATGGAACCCTGAAGGGATACTACGTTCATTCGTAAACACAACTGTGACTTCCTAGCGGTTTTCAAGACCACCTCTTTGACCTCCACGTACTAGCCAATAAAAAAGACGCGGTTTAAATGACGACTACTACAAATGCCAAGGAAGCAAGACAAGGAGCATTTTTTAGATCGATCTTAGTTTAATTTAATTTGTTTACCTCACGGTTTTGTTATAGCTTGAGACAGAATATCAGCAGGGTAGGTCACAGGGACAAATAAAGGTCAACGCTCAGCAGTATACAGAAATTAAATAATGTTAACTTTACATAGACAAGAAGCCAGAACCAAAACATTGCGTAATGGTCAAATGTGCATTGGGGGCTGTAGTAGCCACCTTCCAACAATTAATTTCTGAATGAAAATCGGGGGAAAATATTTTTCATGTACCCGAAACGTATGAAGTAGACATATTTGAAAATACTTAACAAACAAACAAATAATGAAAATACTAATATTAAATCGTTTATTTTTAGCATTATAATTGAAAATACTTCAGATATGCACACCGAAATACTTTTTAAAGCATGTATATTCAACCTACGCCTGGTACTGCTTTTGGTCTGCCAAAAAGACGCTGTTTTCAGCATTGTGTATACAACACTATTGTCACGAAGAAAGCAAAAACGTGAATATAAAATAAAAAAATACAGTTCAACTGCATAATAAAAATTTGGTCTTCTCAGAAGATGTCAAGAAGTAAGTACTGTTGCCTGTCAGCATTATAAAAATACTTTAAAAATTGGGTAAAAATTTTGACTCTTAAACTAACGGCACTCAGAAGCTTTTAAGCATTAAGGACAATTCATCGTTTGTTAAATTTTTGACAGAAGAAAAGGAGGTCGTTTAAGTGAAGAGGGAGCAAGTGCCGAGAAGACGTGACTTAATACTAAAAATATACATCCAGAAGGCCTGAAACCAATGAACCAAGTTCAGCTCTGTTCGAAACGCATGAATGAAAATCAAGATTTTATTTCAGCTTGCGCTGAGGTTGCTCAGTCGTCAGTCACGCTTTTGTGTACGCACTGTACCATTACGCTACCGATTCCATGCTCGCACGTTCACCCTCGACAGTCACTGCCCTTTTGTAGGCTTTTTTAAATGGCGGATAGTGGTCTTTAAAAGGTTATTGCGGATAGTGTTTTTTAAAAGGTAATGGCGGATAGTGGGCTTGTAAAAGATAGTTAACGTTTCGGCATTACTAATTTGACTCAGGCTCTGACTTTTGACACACATGCATATGTTATATTTCTAATAGTTTCGCAACTAGTAGCTTAGAGAATGTCTCCACCCCCAGTCACATCAAAAAAGCACCAAAAGCACCCTTTTCCACCTTCCCCTTAACCTTCTTAAAAAAACCAAAAAACTGAATCTACTATTTAGACTACTCTTGGCCAAGTAGATGATGAAACCATTGCTGGTAACTGGTGGTAGGACGGTTACAGGATGTGATGACTCTGGTTACTGTGTAGTACAGTGCTGGACTCTGTGAGACCTGAAGGATAGAAACTCCTTGATAGGGAGATGGCCTCCTCATATATTGGGACTTTAATTTGGTTACTCTCCTTTCCTTTCAGAATCTGTGTCGGAGTGTGTATGGATGTGTGTGTGTGTGTGTGTGTGTGCTAGATGAAACTGGCTGGTAAATGTTTCATTTCAGTGAATTAAACATTTAATAACATTTTTGACATGCCCTGTTGAAAATGCCCTGTTAAAAATCCCTTTCAAATAGTAATTTTAGGTACAAAGGAATCACTATTTTGGCTGTGTTAATCGATTTCACGACTATAAAAAATATGCCATTACGTTAAATATGTAACAATTATTATTATTCTCATTGTATATTAAGTATTTTGTGTATATGTCCAAGACATGAGGGATAAGTGAATTGGCCACACAAAGCGGTCAGTCGCACTTGGCTTTTGAGATGACTGATGCCTGGAACATTGGAAATCACATTCCATTTCCCGGCGGGGGGGGGGGGGGGGGGGGGGGGGGGGGGGGGGGGGGGGGGGGGGGGGGGGG